>JAHWFP010215784.1:2692-14042 GCA_023313725.1 Lithobius niger
ATTAATTTATCATAAAAGAATGAATACTGATTATTTAATGGTCACATCTGAAAATAACAGTGCAAATGTTAACTAATTATTTAAAACTTAAAACTAAATTAAATAATTTAACAGGAGCATTTGTTTTTTGCAATATTTTGAGCTAATATTTTTTCAACATGCTCACCACCATGGTTTCTCGATGCTCACCACTTTCTCCGTTATTGGGAGAACCACCCAAAAACTTAATTGTGATGAAATCATGTTTAATTTAGACATTTTTTTTTTTAATTAAATTAATTGAGCTCAGTTTAAAACTACGAAAACATTTTGGACCTTTAGGCTATAATGAAGGACGATAAACTGCTGCATGTATTGAGCAGTATGGGTAGCAGGGCTGGGGGGGGGGGTCAGGGAAGGGGTGTCTCCTCCCATGCCGTAGGTAGAAAATGTATTAAAAATGCACTATTGAAAGCTGGAAATAGTGAACTTTTTTGCTCGGATTTATCTCAAACGTATTAAACGGCTTAGACATATCATTGCAAAAAACATCCATATTTTAATGCAGCAACAACATGGTCCAGTCTTAAAAATTGAAACATTTTACTCAGTTTCGTCTAAAACAACTTGAGGTATTATTGGAGAAAAACTTCACAATTTCAAATCGACATGCTCTATTTTCTTTTTTTTCTCTCTCATGATTCAGGGAATCTTACGGACATTTTAACCCTCAATTATAGGACTTTAGGGTCACTTTTGCCCTTAATTCGGGATCTTATGGACAATTGTCACACACATTTTGGAGCTTCGACATTTTTTTTAAAATTCTTAGTATGTTTTTGAAAAAAAAATTAGTTGTTTTTGACACAAAGGATCTTCAAATCGTAGTGGCGAGGTTTACAGAAAAAGGGCATAGCAAATCGAACAGCCAACTCAATTTTCCAACTCAGTTTTTAATTTTTCCAACGATACCCGGTTTTCATTAAGTACGGATTTAGTTCACATTTCTGCTTTACCTAAAATCATCGCAGTGATGGACTAGCAGACAAACTAGCAATTCAAAAAGACAACTGTCCTTGATTTTTTGAGATTATTTGATATTGCGACGTCAAACGGCGGAAATTTGGCAAAAGTCCTTAATACATTTTGTCTTGTGTAGATTTCGTTGACGTTTCAGCTTTATTCAAGATGCTTTTTAAATCATGGTAATGATGGGGTAATGCAATGGTTTGCTTCCCCCCCTGCCCGACGGTCTCGTGAGGAGAGACTCCCCAAAATACCAAATATCTGCTTATACCGGTACCAAATACAGGTTATGTTTTGGTAAATAAATATATCAGTAATTTTCCACCGCCCTCTAAAATACCAGTTAGAAGTTGCTTCTCATTGAACCCCCTTTTGGGCTCCACTATGCTACCAGGAGAAGGGCTACTAGCAAATAAAATACCCACCTCAATTTTTAGTTTTGCCAACCAACACTGTGTACGATTTTCGTGTAGTTAATTGTTATCACAACTTCAAAAGAAAAAAACTCGGTGGTGCCAGTTTTGTACTTATGTTGTTTTTTTACGCGTTATATATGATATTTCATTATCTATGATATCATTATCTAAATCGTGACGGTGATGGGCTACCAGAAGGATAGAATACCAAACAAACCAGCTAAATCAATTTTCAATTTTCCCAGCTGCGCAAGTTTTCACGGAGCTCTTATTTTCCTCCCGCTCGATATAGCCAGGCTATGCGCTCTCATACTTGTCACACCGGTCGTGTGGGGAGAGCAGGGAAGCAACCAGAAACGGTCAGGGGCAGCGTTTCAGTTACTCCCATGCAACAAAGAAGTATTTAATTCCATTAGTTTCTGCAATACAAATGATGATGATGATTAACCAGTATTCATGGAAACAGGAATTTGTACTGAAAATTCAGCAACAAAATTGCCAACTCGACAACTCGATTTCACCAGCAGCAGTGGCGTAACTGGTGGGGGGGGGGGGGGGAGGGGCAAAGGGGTACTTCGCCCCCTCTGTGAGATTTTGAAAGCTTTTTCGGCAAATTGGCCAAGTCACTTTTTCCATAGCTGAAAAATTATTTACCGTCAGATGGCTGCATTTTGAGGTCAAAGACGCAACTTTCATCTTAGCTAATTTATACTTCTACTGTTTCTCTTTTAAATCACTAAAATAACCAGGTAACAAATGGAGAAATACGAAAATCAGTAAAAATAAACAATAAAAATTACTAACTCCATATTTTGCTTAAAATTCCCAACATTTCTAACAAAGTATCAGTGTTTAAAAAATAAGTATCTAGTTTAAAAAACTAAAGGATTTACATTATAAAATGTTTTTATGCATATAATGCAGTCAGCAAAGCTGGTTTTATAAAAATGTTTCCAACGGCACTTTACAAGGCCAGAATATGCCGGAAAATAGCAAAAATGCATCAGCTTCGGGGCTCTTATTCGATTCTCCCTCCACACCATTTGACTAAGTGTCTAGTGTTGCCCCCTCAGTACAAAACCCTAGTTACGTCACTGACCAGCAGTATGTCTTCACGGACGGTTGAGATGGGGAGGGAGCTCTCTCATCCCCCCTCCACCAGTCGCTATGGAACCTAATATAGATTTGTTAGGCATCAGTGGTGCCCTTAGGGCGCTAGTGGACACCACGACAAAGAAATTACGAGTGCTGTTGGATAGCCTAAAAATAGGTAACAAGTCATATTGGATGGTAACGTCACCTGTCTAAATGGCGGTAACAACGTTAATACACATTGGTGGTAGGCACCCAACTTAGAAGTGGTGACCACATACACTACAATTTTACTGTAGACTTTTAAAACGGTGCATTTATTTACTTCCAGAACGCAAGCAATGCGCCAGCATAAATTAATAAATAAAAGTGCCTGGAGGATGAATCACTCCAAAGAGATTTTGATGTTTTATTGAATACATAATTTCTTTATTACCCAAGGTTTTAAGTTACGGTTCTTATATGTTCTCTCTAAAAGTGTAGTGCGAATATTTTTCATGTCGACGCTGTTTCTGAACACACACAAATCATCCAGGCAAAACATGCAGCACTTCTGAAAAGAGGCGACAATGTTATACCAGGAGTAGCATAAAGAAGGCCCATGAGGCATGACACTGGAATGACCATGTTAAAATTACCGTATGTTCAATTCTCCCATTCTGGGTCACAAACATTGCAAAATGTCTGTTCGTAATTTTCATGTACTGTGTAACAATACGTTAAATTAGTACATTATACGGCATATGAAAATTATGAACACTCGTTTTGCAATTTTCATGACCCAGAACGAGAGAATTGAAATAAGCTTTTTATTAATTAATATGTGTGCCGTGGTTGAGCCAAGCAGCAGTGGTGAAGTGACGTTGACACCAGAAAAGGACCTTTCGCTTCTTCAAGCGAAGGCCGACTGAGGTAGAAATTGCAATTTTCGTCTCCCAACTCCACACCAGTTCTCGCGCGTGACGAGAAGTTAATGCTATTTATCTACATGTTTTCGTAAAATAAGATTATAGTGAAACTCACAACTTCTGTCCCAGACGGCTTTGAAACAATGGAAGGAATTCAAATCGAGAATAAAGCTTGTAGCACATTACTCCGTTCCGTCACTTCTCAGGCCATCTGTATGGATTAAATTTCTGTTTGGATTAAAAGCATGTAAATTAGAGGAGCCCAGTATACTGCTCCGTCCCGTTCCGTGACCAACCCTTTGCAATGTCGGTCGCCACTCCATTTGGCGAGTGGAAATCAACAGATGGCGACTTGGAATTTAGCATTACTCGCCAAAATGGCGACTAGCTGCAGAGCATGCCACTAAAAAAGGGGTATCTCTGGAACCATATAAGTTAGAGACGAACGGTCTGCGGCATTATGCTCAGATTTATAAGGGCTATATAACTGTATTTTACGCATTAATAATGGAGTTTACGAAAATTAAACAATTTTGTTAAAGCTTAAATTAGAGAAACCTTTCATCATACAAGACGTATTTGGTATGTGGCGAGTAGAAATTGTGAAATGACGAGCACTTCGTAAAGTCTACTGGCCAAGTGGCAACTGCTACCAGATTGACATTCGGAAGGGTTGTGACCGTGACGACCCGTCAACTGACGGATGGAATTGTCGAGGCATAATCTTTTCAGTCAAAAATGTAGTACGGTCGATTAGTACACGTACTACGAAAGGCCACAGTGGAGAGTATTATAGGTACTCGCTGCGGCGTTACCCTACGGTTCTTCAGCTTCTTGCTGTGGGCCGTAAGATAAGTCCCGTTGTAAGCAGAGCATGGTTACGAGACACACACGGGTCTCCTACCCTAACAACTGTCCGAGGTCCGTGAACAGTTTGGAGTCTAACAGGAGGTGGTAGGAGCAAGCCCCTATAAATGTAAGTCGTATGCCGGGAATTAAGCAGCAAACATCGTCAACGGCCCCAATAATTTTTATTCTTCTGGTCAGGGAGACAAAGCATTTAAATTCCTGCGTGCTCTCGCTTGGCATTCATGCTAAGTTTGGGGGAATCTATTCATGGTAGATAAAGCCAACATCCGTAGGGTTTAACCAAGGTAACTTACGGATTACCACAGTAGTCCAGGACGTGTGTCATGGGCTGGTAAGCTCGATCAAGAGTCGTCAGCAGACGAGAGATATCTTTTAAGAGATAGAGAAACGCAAGGCCCAACATGGCCAAACAAGATGGCTGCCGCCTATTAACTCGGCATGTCGTCATGGAGCATGACCTCTGTCACACGTCTGCTCCCAACAGATTCGCCAGAGAAAAAAAAACTCTGCTCCTCGCAGACAAACGCAAAGCGAGAGCAAAACGACAGGCAACAATACAGCATCCAAGACGTAGGTACAACCATATAAAGGGTAACAATTAAGAATCAATCAAGGCTGGCTTCTTTAGCTACAAAATCGCCAGCCAGACATTGCAATCGATTACATAGACAACATTGTTGCACTTACATTGTTACAAGAAATGTCTTATCAAGATTGCACCAGGCCTCAACCGTCAAGTGCTAACAGAAAAACGGCTAGTATCAACCAAGAACCATATTGTAATGTTGTCTAACATTACCAGAGGGAGAAAAAATGTGGTGGCGGTGCAGGGCCTGCTAGCACCGTCCCACAAAAAACTGATAGCATCGGAGAAAGGTACGCACCTGCCATCGTCGACGGTCGTCGGTGTCCGTCACACGCCTGCGCACAACGTCTTTCTCCTTCTAAAAACAAATGCGACCCTATTTCAGTTGACTTCTGGACTTAAATGTTATGCCCAAGTGTAAAGAATTAATACCTAATTTAATTTCTATTTAATTTCCTACTTAAGGTCACTCACTACAAGTCCTTTTTTTACATTGCCAATTTGGGCGCGATCAAATTTTAAAGCTCAGTGGAGCTGACTGAAACGGCGTGTAGGACCATCCATTGCCGTCAGTCGTCAGGACGGGACGGAACGGAGTAGTGTGCTACAAGCTTAACAACATGGCTATGGATACTAGGCATTTCGTGAGCTTGTGATTCATGATTTTGTTTGAACTTTAACAGACGACCCAGTCAAGATCATGTACTAAATACCAGGAGTAAATAAATATATATATACACGTCCATAGGACGTGGGAGTGTCCATGTTGCAACTATTGCTTCATATTCCATCCCTCGTCACAAGCTCATCTGGGAGAGAAGCAGTCTGTTTCGTTTCTTCGATACATGCCAGTTGATTCAACATCGCTAGAATCTTATTTTACCAGAGCAGCACCAAAAGGCATCAGTTTTCCGCACGCGCGTGAACTGGCGTTGAGCCGGGAGGCGAAACATGCGATTTCGCCCCAGTCGGCCTTAGCTTGCAGTAGCCATCTGCTTCGCTGCTTCTTGCTCGTGGAACACTGTTGCAAGCGGAAGAGGCGCATCATGCTTAATCGTTACCGAAGTGGTATTTTACCGCAACTACCTACTAGGCTAAAACTTATACAGCGTATCTTTACCGTGTGTTATCTGAGAAAATAGCTACGATTAGTCGTTCCAAATTTTGGCCGCATGGGGTCGCGACCATGAATGAAAGAGAGAACCTGCGGTAATTTTATCACGGATGCCCCCTTTCATGTCGCTCCTGTAAATACTTAGTAATTCCAAATTCGGAAATAGTTTTGTTGTTTGTGTGTTATTATACACATATGTGTGTGTAAATGTGTATGTATATGTGCGGGTACGTGTATTTGAATCACCACAGTGCTGACTGACTGAGTGATGACAGAGATTAGCCTACCTTTTTGAAGAAGCTTAGACTATTGGCAATGGAAAGGGATCCAGGAAAAGTCTCTTGTTGGTTAGGTTAGTGTGACAGACTACCGTACCCCTTCATCAGCTATAGGATCTATTCTGCATGATCTCTTGGTTCAGACCAATTTCGGAGTTTTTCCCATTTGAATTCCAAGATTTTTCCCAAGGTTTTTTTTCTGCATTTGGTGTTCTGCACAATGAAAGCTGGGATGACTACTGGAACGACTTTGTTCGCCTGTCGCTTTTTTCAACTCCGCTCAAGTGTACTTTAGAAAACACGGCAAATGAAAACATTGTTGCTTCTTTATAGCTAATAGGCTTTTTCGACATAACTCAATAAAATAATAACATTTGATCGTCGCATTTAACCACTGCAGGAAGACATGCAACCGTAAAAACATAAAAGGAATCCATTAACGACCCACATTAGCCCTAAAATCAACCATGTGGCAGGAATGAATAGGCCTACTCTCGAACCCAACTCTCTGTTAGTTGCTACTTACGAAATTAAGACGGCAGGTAAAAATTAGGCCCAAAAGCTGTAAATTAGCCGTAAAATCTAAAACCAGGCCTAAAAGCTAACACATTTTTAATCTACAATTTTGATGGTTGCTAGACTACTTTCAGATTATGTAATACAGAACGTTGTTACAGTACGTGATTGAGGTGTGCGCCTCAACATTTTCGTTGGTGGCGGTGTCAAGTTTTATACCAGCGGCAGTACTTTGATTTCACCATTAGATTCAGCGTCAAAAAATTAGTTAAAATGAATTATAAAAAAAAAAAAACTGGAAGTATGACGCGGAGGTGGCCCGAAATTGGTTGTAAGTGTAAATACAGACGAAGACTGGTTCTGACTTGGTAATCACTGCCCCGCTTGTAATATTTTATTATGTCTAGTTGTTTTTTTCATTACAATTTCAGAGCTGTTTGTGATCTGAAGCAAACAAATGGCAGTATAGATGAACTGGTTCAATTTTGAACCTTACAAGACCTTTAGAAGGAGAAGGAAGTTTAGTAAAATGTGAATCAAACCCAAAGATTTGAATGCCAAAACATCCCATCATCGCAAAGGGGGGGGGGGCGGGGGGAATTCGAGCACAATAGATTCGATAGCCGCTGAAGGGAGTTCGTAGTCTCTTAACAGTATCCTGGCTGGCACCGGCTGGCTGGATTTTGCTAGGGTCATTTTTCCGACCATTAAATTTAAAAATTCGTCTATACGAAGCAAACAACAAAATTAATATCAACAAAAAGTGTGAATTAGTTTTAGTAATTCTTAAATTTATTAGATTTCGTAAGAATTATTCAAATTTCTGCAAGTGCTCAGAATGCAATACATTTTAATCTAACATTAGCGCCGTAGCTACCGGGTTGGGGGGGGGGGAGAGGAGGGTGGCGTATAAACAATTTTTGAGGGGGCGTTTAAACAATTCATGAACTATTGTAAAAAAAAACGGGAGAGTTAGTTTTATTTTATCGTCCAAGAAACTGCTTTATTTTTTTGGAATGTGCATATTTCATTAGCACGCCAGTGGTCTTTGCTGTACGGGTTATAGCTGATTCAGACTGCCACGACAAACGAACGACAAAAGCAAGGAACGGCGGCGACCAACAGCGCACCAGCATGACCGACCAACGAACAACTAACAACGGACCAATCAACGCTGCAGAATGAGTAGAGCTAGGACGCTTACTTTTCAAAACAGGGCTTCGTGGCGACGACGTGCCTAAACGACCATCATACTGTGATTCTCCATTTTGTTTAGGAAATTGTACCGCCATTGAATACAGTACAATTTTTTAGCTGTTCTCTACAATTATCTCCTTGCAGAGATGTTCGTGTAAGCAACGAGCATTAATCGAAGTTTCGAAGTGTTCTCCGCCACCATCTTGCATATCGCCGATCGTGTTCGCAGCGGCTTGTCAGTGATTGGTCTGTCGGTGGGTGACGTCAGTCAGCAACGCCAAAAATGAAAAGTTGCGTTTGCTACGATCGAAGGCGAATGACTGTGTATGACTGCTTGATGAGTTCGTTGCCATAGCGACGGTCGTTGTAGCTAAGCTGTGGGGAGTAAGACGAAGGCGTGTGGGGAAGCCTAACCATCCTTTCTTGAAATGGCGCAGCCAGCCTGGCCGTATTATGTTTTAGCTACCTTCGCTGCTGCCTTGTTTGCATTTTTGCAGAGCAGACTACTTAAACCAAAGATAATGCAAATAAAATTCATTGTCTACTTTCAGTAAAAATGGAAAAAGAAATTGAATCAAGCTACTTTTTCCCCATTTTTTTTGTACGATTAACATGCACAATCAGCGACCCATTGTTAGGGCGCGTTTGTGCAAGGACAATTTTCTCGCTTACTAGCTTTTACTTCGTCAATACTAAATCTGCTGGCTGCTTCTCGCCTTTGTCGGAGAATGTGGTTTTCGAGTTGTCTATACGTAGTAACCATGGCAACAACGCGGATGCAAAATTTCTCCTCGTGCCTCGCGACATGACGTACGAGCGTGCAACATGACAGCGTGATTTATGACAACAAGAAAACAATTTTTACTGCAGTACACGACGACGGACAGATTCCTGAATACTGGCATTCGAAGGTTTGTCTTTGATTCGATAACTACGAAATGGACGACATGTTGGATTTTGAATTCTCGCTGCGAGTAGCTATTTATTCTGCCGTCGTTTGATCACTGCTAGGAGCTGTTTTTTCAGCGAGAATAGCAAATTTTGGAAATAGCGTGAAATGGCAACAATGTTGTAGCAATGTTTAAAATGACTGTTGCACTTTGTTCTTTATCCGTGTTGTTATTTATAATACATTTAATTTGTTGTCTATTACCGCACTCATTTAACAGAAACGGGAAATAAAAAATAAAAAATGGTTGCCTAGCAAATAGCTTTCGGCGAGCGAGCGAGCGTTGCGTAAACGAGCCCTTAAGGGACGAAAATGTTACTACTGGATACATACAGGCTCTTAAGCCAGCCGAACTAAGCGAAATATTACGAAGGATTGAATGTTCAGTACAGATTCGAATTTGTCCACGAGGAGTTGAAATATACCCTCAGGACAAGCTAATTTTTTTTTTTAATTTACAGCTGGATTAGTAGTAATCTCAGCCAGCCTACATTTTCAGCAACCTTCAGCAAAGGGCAAAATTTGAGTTAAGTAAAATTTAACTTTAATGTACAAAAAATCCAATCACCCGTAGGGCATTACAGGATTAAACCATGCGCAATGGCTGTTTGCCGTGACGTTACCATGAGTTAGCCAATGACGAACGAGAACGGCTGTTTGGCCGTCTGATTGGACTAGCCCGTCACGTGATATGCACGTCACGGCAAACAGCCATGGCGTGTGGTATAATGGTTGCCAAAAAAAAATACAAAATAGAAGTACGCAAGTAGAAACGTAAGTGCAAGTTATACAAACAAAAACAGGGAGAGAGGAGAAAAAAATAACATCGTAAATAAGTTAATTTAGTAGAATGAAATTTGTATAAATTTATATAAACAAGACATAATGTTAAAAAAAATAATAATTAAGAGCTGATATAATTGAATTATACATGCAGCATCCACGGCAAGAAAATGGTTATGACTGGAATTATAACAGGAAACAAGGGTGCACTAACACTGCATTAGTAATTCGACGTGTCGTATGGCAGAATAAAAAAAAAAGTGCAATTGGCGTATGAAGTTGGAACGGCAGACATACCAACAGGACACTACTGAAAATTCTGAATGCGTGGTGTACTGAACAATATCTACTATATTGCACATTATATAAAAAAAAATTGTCTCGTAACTTTTGCTACTACGATATGGCAAATGAGCCAGGATCTTGTGTGCGACGAATGCAATCACTGACTAGATGTTTTCATCCGACGCTGATATTGGTTTTGTTATACAAAATAAACAAACTGAAAACTTCGTTATTTTACAGTTTCCCATCCCCTTTTTCTTGTTCAGCAGGCATTTTCATTTTTTAAATATTCGAACACCATATTTTCAGTACACTCAGCTGTTAATTTGGGTGGGAGGGGGGAGGGGAGTAGGAGAAATCGTATTGCGCTGAGGGGAGGGTACGTGAGGTTGACTATTTTAAATTTATTTGCACTTTTTAGTTGTATTAAAAAAAAGTTAAAATAATCACATGAAAATTGTGACAAAGTCCACATTGAATATAACACTGCAATTTAATGTGGCCAGTTTTTGTTAAGGTTTACTGCTTATTACGGGTTTTTAAAAAATCTGAGGAGTCAGAGGCCAGTCCGCCACTGTAAAACCAGGACATCATTCGCTTTGCTCACTCGTTCAATAAGAAACAATACCACAAATACGCGTAATAAAACAATGTTAATATATCGCACCCGAAAAGCAGCGAGGCTAGCACAATAATTAACACCAAAGTCTACGCGCGCCTCGCATTCAATGTACCGTCCAAATTCCAGCATAAAAATTCGGTGCACCATCCAGATTACCGCAAAAGGTAAGTGACGACTCACGTTGTATTGTTTTTCTCAATAAGAGAGGAGCCACCTCGATGTTTACGTATAGCCTCTGACCCACCGCAATATTGAAAAGCTGACTTGCTGAAATGCACAGTTACACGCCGTTATTTTTCATATTAGCGCACACCTTTACGCTGACGTCGGGGTGACGTCATCCACAGATCGTGTACTATTGGGCGACGGTTTTTCGCTGAGACACCTCGTTAGAAGTTAGTATACTTCAAACGTCTTATCTAAATTCTGTAGAGCATAATACCTTTAAAGATTCCACACTGCAACTCACCCACATCTGTACTTTAAGTTCCTCGGATCAGAATTGAACAAATGTGTCTGGATTTTGAGGAGAATGGCTGACGTGATTCCCCTTCACCCATTTTTTGGGCACAACCACATTAATTCGACGTGTGATACTTCGAATTAAAAAAAAAGGAAGTTAAAAAACAATAACATTACAGAAATAGTGTAAGGGATAAAAAAAAAAATGGACCAAACACTAAGAACAGGAAAATTAAAAATGGACCAAAAACTAAGAACAGGAAAAAA
>JAHWFP010215784.1:14052-24721 GCA_023313725.1 Lithobius niger
AAAAAAATGGACCAAAAACTTAGAACAGGAAAAATAAATGGACCAAAAACTAAGAACAGGAAAAAAAAAACAGACCAAAAACTAAGAACAGGAAAAAAAATCTTCCCATGTTGGGGACTGCTTTAGAAGTAAAACGAAAATAAAAAAGACTGAAAACGTTCAACCGAAACAATTTACAAAGTGTAAACCAACACCCGTCGTAGCATCTGGTGAAAACGGTTTCATTTCTTTTAATTTACAAAGTACGTCACGCAAACTCGATCGACTTTACATATTTTAAGCATTAACTTACGTAAAGTGATACCCGTCAAAATATACCGTAAAACTTAAAGTAATTGTAATAATTTTGACCCTACAAAAAAGTGAATTAAAAAAAGTCAAAGTCCACGCTGTCTACTTAAAAAAAAAAATCGAGCAAGAACAGTTCCTGTTTAGCCGCTTCACGGTAACGCACAAATTTTCCACAATTTCAGCAATGCTTTAAATAAATTGATGTAAGTTCATAAACAAATCCCACAAGGGTGAAAGAACCCGCCGAGTTTTAGCCAATCAAAATAGAACGAAGTTGGGAGTTTCGAAAGCGATCAGATACCACCCTAGTTCTAACCCAGTTCTAATCATTCTGACAGTGATAGTGATATCATTTTGATAGAATGAAAATAGATGCCACCAAATTTTCTACATGTCATATCAAGCCTAAACCGTGAAATGGCCCACAAATATTCACTTTTGAAAGTGGTGATATCACCCCTATCGACGAAAACCCGCCAAGCTTTTTACCGCAGAGTTGTAAATCAAAAGCTAAATATAAAACCTGGCAATTGCTGCTTTCGGTCATTAAATTCAAAGGTCATTAAACCACATTTGCAGTCAAATTAGTACTGAATGCCACAAATTTCAACCAGTACAAAGAGGAAAAAAGCATCAGGTGAGTGATGAAGAAATAAAAAAGCCTACAAGGTGTACATGTTACAACAGTAAAAATGCGACGTTTCGGGTCAGACTACGACCCGTTATCAAGCAAACATTATTTTAGCCAAAGGAGCTAAATCAATACATAAAAAAAACTACACTTTGGGTGTAATCAACAAATCAACAACAAAAGCACAGGTAAAAAAAAATTTCAAAACGATAAACGAACATATTGTGTACGCGGTTTATCTTGAGTCTTGCAGGTATTTTATGAGCAGCTACATTTTCCTGGAGAGAGCGGCATTAATCGACGGCCGCCATTGTTTCTGTAACCATCTCGGATATCAACAAGGCACTCTGCTACCAAAAACGTACAATCGATTATCTGTGTCGTTCTGGGGCGAACTCAAGATAGGCCGCGGACGCTATAAGTCAGGGCAGCTCCTGACAATAGGCACCCAAACAAGCTCCCTGCTTAGCGGGTCGTAAGTCGCAGGGATTTTGTCTGGGTCCCTATTGTCAGATTTTACCCTGAAGATTCGTTTTATCGTTTTATAATGTTTTTACTTGTGTTGTTAATTGGTGAGTTTCACCCAAAGTGTATTTTTTAATGTATTGACTTTAGCTCCTTTGGCAAAAATAATTTTTGCTTGATAACGGGTCGGAGCCTGACCCGAAACGTCACATTTTTACTGTTGTTGCATGTGCACCTTATCTGCTTTTTGTTTCTTCATCAAATTTCAACCAGAACAGTTATATTGTAAATTATTTTATGTAATCGGTACACAGTATTATCAGTACTTATACTTCCATAAAGTTATAAGATCAACGGTATGTCACCATTTTTTCACCTAGAAACGGGTGACACATTTATTGGGAGACGGGGCGGGGGCAGAGCCGGATTTAAGAGCTTGCCGCCTGTAGGCCCAACCACAATGTCGCTTTTTAGTATACGGAATGTTCAATTTACCTGCGCCCCCCCCCCCCCCCATCAAGCACCTTTCTTAATTTGCATGTTGTTTTGTGATCTAGTAGGACAAAAATAACTCATGTTACTAAGCAAAGTAATCTATTTCTGCTGGCATTTGAACCTAAATTAAGAAATTTTAGGGATTTGCTTACTAGGGCCGTATCCCTTTCTTCCCTTGCTTCCCCCTGTTTTTTAGTTCTGAGCCCCGCTTAGTTTCATTTGGTCTTGGCTACTCAATTTCACTTCGCTTTGTTCGACGTATGACAATCAACATCCAACACAAAGTGACCATACTATGAAAAGTTGGCAAATAACGTAACTACGTTTTGAAGAAAAAGTCATTGGGTCCTACTAACGTGTAGCTTTGATACTACACTCAATCAGTACTGATACGACATTGAGTTGATGGAGAAAAAATGTGGAAATGTTGCTTCCTGAACTATTCGTAGACATTGGGAAAGCGAGTCGCTGACGACCTCAAAATCGGTGTACTTGGTACTGTACGGTTACTGTCGGTATATTACTGATACGAATTGCACAAGATAGCAACAGATTATTTATAGCGTCATCTCTTAACAGGATGCGGTATACGTTTTTAGACTGATATGCAGTTAGCTTAATTCTAACAATGGATGGCGCCAGCGCTTTGTTAATAAATTTTCATGAAAGGTGGAGCGCAGGAGAAATTCGCACGAGCTATTGTCACGTACAATTGTTTTTAAACCGTCATGCCGCCCCTAAAAAAGTGCCGCTATAGGCCCGGGCTTCTTGGGCCTACTTATAAATCCGGCCCTGGGCGGGGGGAGGGGGGAGGGGGCTAAGACCGATTACTGCTGTCTACGTTCTTATCAATGATATCATGCTTCTATACAGCAGTGACATTTGCCGCCATATTGGCACCAGCATGGTTTTTGGAGGGCATAATTACAAGGTGCACTACATAAAAATGGAGGGAAAAACAACGGAGGGCGGATTTCTTAGGCTTAAAATAACGTTGTTTTCTCCAACAACAAAAATCGCGCGTTTTAGGTCTAAGACATCACTCTTCACAGCATCGGCTTCAGTATGACGCCCTTCTGTTTCCCTCTGCAGTGCCCCTTGCAGCTAACCCAGCATAGAGTTATATTCAATAATACTACGTCGTGTTACTGCTCTATAAACTGGCATAAGGAGTTTTCTGGGATGGACGTTAATTATCAGCTGAAAATTTCTTAATAGTTTTTTTTTGCGAGTTATTATTAAAAATTTTAACCCGGTCTCTACCACCAACACTCCAGCTCGTTCCCTCTGGTCTAGCTCAGAAATTAGCTGACTCATCAACAAAAAGAAAAGGGCTTATCATCTGTTCACTGATAACTCAACCCGGCTAACTTTGCCCTTTACAAGAGAACCAGGAATGAGTCCGTTGTCAGTATCAAACAGGCGAAACTTTCTTATGAAGGGCATATTATTCTCAATGCCAAACACACACACAAAAATATTTTTATTACCTTATTAGGAACAAGAAAACTCAGCTTGCCACCCGTCTCAGACTCTCAGGTGTGTCGATGGCAGTACCATTACTGATGACAATGTAAACGCTGAAAAACTCTACTATGCTTTGGCATTTTCGTATCGACGCCACGCTCGTATTCAGCCTCTGTTCACTTCTCAAAACAAGATGTTGCTGAATCTTTCCGTAAAATTAAGGAAGATACCTCGTGTGGGCCAAAGGATTGCGTTTTTTTTATCAAAAACTGTGCTAACTTCTTAGCTGAATCTTTTCACAGACCTTCATTACTATTAAAGGGATATACCTCCCAGCGCCATTTTTCTCGATCCACCACATCAAGTACGGCCCCAAAGGTCTATTTACTTACAGTTAGTCTTTCCCTTGCTAAAAAAAAACGTTTTAAAATGTGGCGTCTAGGAGATTTTCTGTTGAATATTGTTAACTATATTTAAAAACGACCCGTAACTATATGATGCATTGCGCGTGTACAGTAATCATGACGTTTCATCTCTGTGTGTACGTCTACCATTTTTCTAATAATTACCATGAGATCTAAAATCTAATAGACTAATGCGGTAAAAATTAAAATTAATTATTCCAATAGATCGCCGAAGCAAAGTTATAAGACACTAGCCTAAAAAATTATAAATTGTGATTTTAAAATACGTGAATCATTCCAGTTTGTGACGACACAATCGTTGACTTGATTCTGTCTCGTGTACTATTCCGAAAGCCAACCGAGACAGCAGCTATGTGATGAACGCAGCTACCACCCCAGCCGACCTTGGCGCTGTAATTGCTCGGATGACGATCTGCGCGTAGCTCTAATTTGGCACGCGGAATGTTATATGGCAGGCCGGGTGTCCCTTTAAAACGTGCTGTTTCCCTTCTCAGTTAGAGATGACTAACGTAACCCCCAATACCGAAAGACGTCTCTCAACATACAGTCAGTACTGTAATTACCGACCCATAAAGTTTTTTTCCTATTGCCTCTAAAATCCTGGAGGGTTTTATCCACAGGACTATGACTGGAGACCGTCTTGAGCTATTCTTCGCTCTTTGCAACATGGCTTTATTCCTGGGCGCTCAGGCCTCACTAACGTATTTTGCACCTGCGATCAAGTCTAGTTTTGGCAGGTATGGGTATTACCTGCGACATTATTTTCTCGGGCTTTAACAAAGCCTTCGACCCACCCAAAACCAAAACTGGTGCAAGAGAAGTCGCCAAGTTTCCAAAAACGGTCGGCTTTTGAAGGTAGTGATATCATTCGACCAGGGAAAAGCCCAAAAAGTTAATCCTATTACCCAAGTTAATCGCACTGACTAATAGTTCGATAGTTCAATGAAAACTAGAACATTGCCACGCGCGGTAGCAATCTTCAGGTTTTCATATAACGTTCAACGTATTATTCGGTGCGATTAGGTTGGCTAATAGGATTAACCTTGGTGGCCTTTTCCTGGGTGAATGATATCACTACGTGCAAAAGCCGACCCATTTTGGAAACTTGGCGGCTTCTCTTATACCAGTTTTGGTTTTGGGTAGATATCACAGCTTTCATGGGACTAAATGTACAAAAGGTCAGACCGTCTTATGTTTACCTCCAAAATTTTCTGGAAAATTTTTAGTCCATAAATTTTCAGGTTGATGATTTTCACATTTTACACCGTCCAATTAGCTGTCAAATCAGCCAAATGGATACGGTTTGGTTTATTATCCGTCCAAGTTTCACATATACATGAGTGTCTTCAATCCCATTTTTTGCATAAACTAGCTTACTCCCGCTAATTTTCGTTCGCTTCACTCACTCAATCAGCGCATCCCCTTTAGTTGTTTTGTTTTGCTCTACATCTTTCCCTTACATTTTCTACAATTTGCAAAGATTTCGGCCGCATTGGGACTTATCTTCAACATGATAAGATATGCGTTTATTGCATACAGTTACTAGACACATGTAACTTATGACTGTGAACGTACCAAAGGTTGCACCATCTTATCTTCATCTCTACCTTTTTTCTGGAGGAATTTTATGCCTATAGAAAATTAGCGGTTACATCAACCAAACCGAGAATTGCTTTTTCGATTGCTTTCTTCGTTCACATTTTGGCATGCAGAAATCCCTGTAGTTCGCTCTTAATAAAACATCAGACGCCAAAGCGCAGGGTGTTCGTATTGTTGCGTAACCGCATCTGACGTGTATCCCTTTATTTTTACGCAATCCAGCAGCGTAAATGGCTGATTCTTTTGTCCTTCGTTGTAGTTCAGCTTTTAGTTTGACCAAGCTGATAAAATAAATCTTGAGGACCAGGGTTGACTGCCCAATCCTCTGTTGCTTAAAATCTTTGATGGCAACATGGAAAAGAGACGAAATTTATATTCCTTGGTTTCGAATTTCCAAACCCTCCGCCAAGCCCCAAGTCCGGATCCCTGCAAGCCCCAAACCAACAAAAAGACAATGCATTCGTGTGTAAACTTTCAGTACTGTAGGCTTTCCCAATTGTTCACTAACCATGAGCAATGAATCTACGGGATTTAAGGGCGCGTTTATGCAAGGGCAATTTTCTCGCTTACTAGCTTTTACTTGGTCAATACTAAATCTGCTGGCTGCTTCTCGCCTTTGTCGGAGAATACGGCTTTCAATTTGTCTATACGTAGTAACCATGGCAACAACGCGGACGCAAATTGTCTCCTCGTGCCTCGCTACACGACGTACGATAGGTACAACATGATAGCGTCAATTTATGACAACAAGAAAACAATTTTTACTGCAGTACACGACGACAGACAGATTCCTGAATACCGGCATTCGAAGGTTTGTCTTCGAATCGATAACTCAGAAATGGACGCCATGTTGGATTTTGAATTCTCGCTGCTAGTAGCTGTTTATTATACCGTCGTTTGATCACTGCTAGAAGCTGTTTTTTCAGCGAGAATAGCAAATTTTGGAAATAGCGTGAAATGGCAACAATGTTGTAGCAATGTTTAAAATGACTGTTGCACTTTGTTCTTTGTCCAAGTTGTCATTTATAATACATTTAATTTGTTGTCTATTACCGCAATCATTTAATAGAAACGGGAAATTAATCGTAAATAAATAACGGTTGCCTAGCAAATAGCTTTCGGCGAGCGAGAAGGTCTCGTTGCCTAAACGAGCCCTAACTTGGAACAAACGTTAATATTTACTATAGCTAGACAGTATCCACCCAAAACCAAAACTGGCACAGTTGCTGAGCCCCAAGTTTCCAAAACGGATCGGCATTTGAAGGTAGTGATATCATTCAAACAGGGAAAGACCGCCAAAGTTAATCTTATTTGCCAAGTTTATCATACTGACCAAGAATTTATAGGGGGTCTTGTACTGACTAATACTTCGAAAGTGAAATGAAAACCAGAAGATTGCTACTCGCAGTAGCAATCGTCAAGTTTTCGTTTAACGTCCAAAGTATTATTCGGTGCTATTAAATTGGCTATTAGGGTTAACCTTGGTGGCCTTTCCCTGGTTGAATGACATCACTACCTGCAAAAGCCGACCCTTTCAAGTTTGAAACTTGGCGGCTTCTCTTACACCAGTTTTTGATTTTGGATGGATATCACAGCTTTCATAAGACTGTGACCATACAACAGGTCACACCATCTTATCTTCATCTCTACCTTTTATCCGTAGTAATTTTATGTCTATAAATTTTCGCATTGATAATTATTACATTCGCTATTGCTCCATGATCAGTTATATAAGCCAATTTGACAAGGTTTGGTTTAATGTATATCCATGCTTAACACTCTTAAGTTTCTTCAATACCATTTTTGTGTACACGGGCTAACAAATGTTGATTTTCGTCCGCTTCGCTCACTCAATCAGCACATTTTCTTGAATGAATGAATGAATTTTATTTTTATGTGAAAACATAAGGGAAAACTTCCCGAGGTTCTCGCAAACCTGTTTTATAGGGAAAAACCCATTATACATACAAAACGTCAAAGCATAATACGGTAACAAAATACAAAACAGACAATGAGATCCTAGATACAGTATTAGCAACAAGTAAATGCTTAACGTGGTGAAACAAAACAAATTAAAACAATATAAATATATGAACACACATATAATTGTCTATGGGTAAATAGGAGAACCTACAATTCAAAAAGAAACGCCCAATTAGCAAATTTAAGAATGAATACATATTAAGAAGAGACCAGCATGAAAATAGCTATTCATTAAGATGTATAAGAAACTGTTTTAAAGTAAACGCAATTTTTTTGGTATTTTTCACCTGCTTGATACTTAGAGGGCGGCAGTTCCAGTTTTTTACAGCCGAGTAGGTGAGATTGCGTTTTGCATGGTCAGTTCTACACCTGGGTAAGACGAGCTTATCACCATTACGGGTGTTGTAATCGTGATAATCATGGACGGTTTTCACACGGATAAGTCTGTTGAAGCAAGACCGAGTTTCGCTGGCAGTGTAAACAAGGCTGTGCATATAAAGACAAACATTGTATTGATAAATTTGAGCAACCTTGATAGTTGCTCTTCCCGAGGTTAATACACACATGTAATTAAAGACTGTTTCATATGTATTACATATATGTCTACCTTTTTTCCTTTAGATTTGTATGTCTACAAATAATTAGCCGTTACATCAGGCAGATTGAGAATTTTTTTGTTTGTTTTCTTCATTCACATTTTTTCATGCAGAAGTCCTTGAAGTTCACACTGTTATTGACGCATCTTTCTCTCTATGAATGGTGGACACTCATCCTTTAACTTTTATTTTTTCTTTATCCCTGAACCTTTCCCTTACATTTCCCATTGGCTGTAATAAACTTTGTTGGGGTTTCCGCCCGAAGCCATGAGCCCATCCTCAACAAAATATGCTTTTAGTTGCTTTTAGTTTAGAAAAACATGTCACCAAACAAAAGGGTTTGAGGAAGCGTTAACCACACCCGGTCATCAGCCCGACGCAGCCCTGAGGCCCTTTTTATTATCAACCATCAATCTTGTAACAATCGGATTTCTACAATGGGATAACGTAGTGTAAATTGGCGGCAACACACTAGGGTGTGTCTAGATCACGGCATCCTCATCAGTAAACGGATGTTGGGTTTACGAATTCGACTGTTTCCTGGATCCAATCGTACTTGTCTTTTAGGAAAAAACGTATACAGGTGCTTTTGCCCTTTGGCTGTCTGTTACCTCTGGAGTTCCGCAGGGGTCAGTTCTCGGACCACTTCTCTTTAATATTTTCATGCCTGACCAATCTGCCAAACTACAAGTATGGAACATTATCTGTGCAGACGACTTAAACCTGCATGGCTACACCAGTAATCACTTCCTTAAACCCAGTCTCAGCTTTGTGTATAACTGTGCTAAACTTAACCAAATTTCTTTAAATCCTGGGAAGTGCAAAGTTCTACACTTTGGCCATAACAACAACCGCAAAAGGTATTATCTCTGGCCAGCAGCTAGAGCAAGTTTCTTATCAACGAAATCCTGGTCTTGTCGTTAACGATAAAATCAAATTGATAAGCTCACTGATAATGTCACTCGTAAGACTTTCCGTAAAATTCACTACGTCTTTAAAAAAATTCTCCTACCCTTAATTTCCACCTTTTTGCCACGATTTTTTTTTAAACTTTCACATGTCCTATCCTTGACTACTGTTCACAAGTTGGTCGCCCTTGTTATTCCTCTCATCTTGACAAATTGGAAAAATGCCAGCATAGACTCGGTGTCCAGCTGTCAGTAAGCTTACTTACTCTGATCGTATTCAGTGCCGTAATCTGCCAACCATATAAGAAATATTTGATAGAAGAGTCTTACCTACCAGCTTTTTCATTGTCTTGTAGATATTATTATTCCAATTATTTTCTTCTCAGACCTGACAGTACTCGAGAACATCATTGAAATTGCGGGTAAAATTATCTTGGCTCAATAGTAGACAGCGCATTTCTGTCTACGGGTGGTTAACCGTGGAATTCTCTGCTGGTTTCTGCTGTTCCAGCACCCAACTTGTCATGCTTTACGGCCCGCCGTGATACGTTTTTTCTGGGGTGAATACTGAGGGGGTCATTGAGCCATTACTCGACCACTTCTTTCCTCTTTATCTACATCTTTATTTCAACAACTTCTAGGCTACTTGACCGCATATTTTATTTATGCTCACCATCGTCAAATTCGTGTCAACCGTGAATCCGTAGCAATCTGGTCAAAGAGTTCAAAGGGTCCCATAAACAGTGGCCCAATGTAACAATGGCGGAATGAAATTATGAGTTTCTCATAATGAGATCTGACAATGACTTTGGGGACGTCTGACCACATATAATAATAATAATAATAATAATAATAATAATAATAATAATAATAATTATAATTATAAGTTTGTTGCAGACGCAACTGGAATGGTAAGGACCTGGTGGTCACTAACTGACATCTGACGTTAAAACTAAAAATTATAAATTACAAAAGTTCAGGAGCTTAAAAGTTTAAAACGAAGATGATAGCTCAGCTGTAGAGGAACGGTATATGGCATTGGGTTGGGGTCACGAATGCAGTACCACCAAGGTTAGACCTACCAGGGACGCAATGGTCCCCGATGGCATCCGCCAAACGTGTGGGATAAGACGGGGAAAAAGCCGGGTATCTTCTCAATGTTTCTTTAATATAATAGAATAGAATAAAATAAAAAAAAAAATGTATCGCAGTTTAAAGCTTGGCCAAAACCAATTGAAAATCTTAGTAAAGATAATAAAAAAATTAAAATAATAATAATAATAATAATAATAATAATAGCAGCCAAAGGGAATACAGGAATGGATCAAATTGGATACGCTATGGATGTACTTAATACAATGGACCAAAAACTACGACCAGGAAAAAATTACTAGGTTTTGGACCCGTGCTGATGACTGTTTTAGAACTAAATACCTAAAATAAAAATAAAACTGACTGGAAACTGCTCAACTGAAACAATTCATAAAGTATATACAAACACCCTTCGAAGTTTCTGGAACTATTTAAGAAAAGAAATACCCTGACACAAAACGTGTCACAGTACAATTCAAATCAACTTGTTCGAAACGAATGGCTTGCCGTTTAGCTTCTGAAGACAAATGCCAACAAATATTCTAAAAACGTGTAAGGGTGAAAAGGTAGAAGTGGGTCGGCCAGCCAGGTTTGAGTTATTCTGTATTTTTTAGGGCTTTCTTCATCCTACAGTCAAAATCGAATTGAAAATCGGTATAGGTGCAAACAATAGAAAGACTGCAGCTGTAAAAACACGGCATAACGACTGAGACGGGG
>JAHWFP010215785.1:3729-20991 GCA_023313725.1 Lithobius niger
CTCACTGATGTTGTGTTTGACCCAAGAACAAAGTTCAGGAGTGGTGAAAGCGGACAACTAAGGGCTACCACGCACTAGATAACCAGGCCGTGCGACCAGGTCACTGCAGCCAATGAGAATGCTTGCTCATTCTCATTGCTGCAGCGACGTGGCCGCTTAGCGAGCGTGAACCCTAAGCTGTGTAGTGTACTCAGAGGAGTGGCGGGGGAGGGAGGGGTGGCAATACCTCTGCGATCGAAAATAAAGAAGAAATTTGGTTAAAATAAACAAACGAGGCGTTTACTGCAGTTAAAAAAATCTGAAAATTATCCTTTTAAACATTTGAAAAACACTAAAATGCTGAAAAGGAATAGTTTTAAGGCTCCGAGGTAGTCAAGCACATGGGTGGGGGGGCGAGGCCCCGTCCCTTATCTTTCTTTCCTCATCCCCAGTTTGAATATTTACTTCGTCCCTCCCAAACGAAAATCCTGCGTGTTCGTTTAATACGGCGTTTATTTGTTGCAACTTGCAGTAAAATAAAATTGGAAGAAGCTCTTTTCAATCAATTTCAAAAGCAGTAAAATAGTTGAACATTAATAATTGTAAGGGCGACTGCAGAAAGTCGGCTTGGTTGGGCGGGGAGGTATTCAGAAAGTGTGTGGACTTTTTTTTTGTATTTATCGACCTCCCAAGATAGACTTGTACAGTTGCGGGAACGTTACACCCCCTATACCCCCTGCACCCCCCTCCACACACACATATATACCCATATATCCGTTAAGTTTGGCACTGCTTCATGTTAGAATAGTTGAGAGAGAGCTGACAGTTAATACAAAAAGGCCACTGTAACCTTGGACTATAAGGCCACCCGCGCGCTAGACAGCCAGGTCGTGCGACCAGTGGTCGTCGCGGCCAAAAAACACGGCGACATGCTGCGCGGCCACGTCCGTGTTCCCTTGATAATTCTCGGTCACGTGATGAAAACTGAGCACGAAGCAAGTATGGTCGCCCTGTGGTCGCCTGCATGCTGCTCGGGATCCCAGTGGCCGCCGCGACTGTCTGGCCGCGGCAGCCAAGTGCGCGTTGCTACATACCGTAAGCATTCTCGTTGGCCGCAGCGACCTGGCCGCGCAGATTGGCTGCCGTGTGCGCGGGGGCCCTTACTACGTTCCCGCATCAACCAGTAAGTTTTTTCCCTACATTCGTTCTGGACAGTGGGCGGGCCATGCTAAAGTAAGAAACTAATGTCTCCTCCAGATTAAATAGTAATATAAGACCGATAGCTTTGGAACCAAAAGGCTTACCTTTGATGAAAATCACCACAACGAAATTAGTTACACAACTACTTGCCGGAGTGACTATAACAACAAAAGGACTGCCACTGTCGGTTTTCAACTCATATACTGAACTACAAAGTAAATCTAAATTTCATTTTTCGCGATAGAATTAATTAGAATACACAATGTCATTCATACCACATGCTGCAGAATTTTATTTTTTTTAATACGCAGGATACATAGGTTGCTTAATGCAAATGTATTTGAATAACAACTGACGTTTTGTTTATTTTTTTCTGAACACATTCGTATGATAATGACACGTGGTTTGCATGAGTACATACAAAAGGTTGTATTTTAACTGAAATCAAGGCTCGTGGTGGGAGTTATTCAGTTCTGCGTAATATTATTCTTTGAAATGAAACTATGTGTATCACGCGCTAGAATTCTAGAATAGACGTTGGGCTAGGACTATTGCAGCAGTCGGGGTGTGATTATATCTAGTGGGAGGGCACCTTCCCCTTTAAACTAGTCTATGGAGGGCGTAATTAAAAAAAAAATGAAACAGGACTGCAAGCCAAATGGGCTCGAGAAGTGTAAAATAAATACGGAAGACACCGTGGCCGTGTCAGTATGACTTTAGTGATGGACTTCGATCTTTGAAACTAAAGGTCGTGGGTTTGATTCCCCACTCACTCAAGACAGTCTGAAGTCCAAAAGGCAACGTACGGTTAGCATCCGTATTTATTTAACACTTCTGGAGCCCATTTGGCTTTCCGTCCTGTTTCATACCTAATTTCACACTTTATCGTTGTTAAAATTTTGCCTAAGGCATTCCTTTTATTCCCGTGTCAGTATGGTGTAGTGGTAGGACTTCGCCCTTTGGTTTCAAAGGTCGTGGGTTTCATTCCCCTCTCAGTCTGCCTGAGGAAAAAAAAATCGAAGTCCCCCCCCCCCACTCTGATTGCATCACTCTGAGTGCACCACTAATTGCGTAGTTACCGAAATCTGCAATTGCTGAAATCGTTAGGCCTATCAGTGAAAATTGGATACAAATTAAGTCGCCCAGACGTTTTTATGACAAATGGATTTTTTATTTTATTTTAAAACAATTGATAAAAAAAATACTTGAAGATTAAAAGCTAACTAGGAACCAGACATATCCAGCATAGGCTTATACTTACTGGTCATTAATAAAAAGATAACATACATGATATTTACCGTTATGGAAAACGTTATACATTGAAGCATGTGAATGAATTAAGGTCCTATCAAGTTTTCGCCATAGAAAGTAGTGATATCAGAGCCAAAATGGCTGCCACCAAGTTTGTGGTCAGAATCGTGATCACTCAAGCTTAACTGAGAATCATCGAGGGGTCAGTTACAACTGAGTGATCAGGAATGGGACGGAAAACTTGGTGGCAGCCATTTTGGCTCCGATATCACTACTTTCAATGGCGAAAACTTGATAGGTCCCTTTACCCTTATTAGGTTTTTGCATGATATCACCCCTTTTGGTTGTTCTCTGGTTTTGCTTTATGTAAGTATTGATTGTGAACGTATATGGAGACACCCGTTTTATAAACACTTGGCCAAATATTGCACCTTCCTACATCATGGCTCCCACACCTAAAACGCAAATTTTCTTTTTAATTTTATGACAAATCAACATCTTGTTTTCATTTTTAACCCACGTAAGGACAGTTTTTCACAAATTTTTTTGTTATTAACATACTTGGTGTTGGGGGGGGGGGGGGGGGGGGGGGGAAAAATAAAAAAAGAACCAAAAATTTTTTTCAAACCCCAAAATGGCCTTAAAAAAGGGTCCCAACCCCCCCCCCCCCCCCGGCCAACTGTAAGGTCCAAATACCCTGACCCACCCCTCACACCAAATTCATCGTTTCTTATGACTGCTCAGACTACATAGCGATAATATCCTATGACGAAATTAAATCAATCTTAGTCCAGACTGACACGTTTAGAAATGTTTGAAAACGCATCTTATTTTCAACAGCATCATACCCGGCATCGCCCGGGGACTGTTTGACCCGTGGTTGTTTCCCAAGTATTTGCTCGGTGCTGCGTGATCGTTCACTGCAATAGTAAATTTTTCTTTGTGTAACACTCCTCTTTTCCGTCAAATAGTGGGTGTAACATAAGCACTACCCCACGAACGGGCATTCCCCGTTCAGGCCTCTCCCCCCTCCCAGTAGCGTGCGAAAAATAACTGTCCTTCGTACATGACGTCATTTAAGACGTGCCTTTGCGATGACCGCGCAGAGCAAATTGTTAGTCGAGGCAACAATGTGCCAATTTCAACTTCTTTTCAGGGCAACTTGTTTGTATCCCATGCTTTTTTTTTTTAAGACAGAAGTTAGTCTTCAAATCCTTATAACCATTACAAGGGGGGGGGGGGGGGAGACAATGCGTATTTAGAAACCTTGAATTCCTTATGGGTAACTTTTGACCGTAATTTATTTCTAATGACACAAAACAAAAATTTAAGACTAATTTGTGACATTACGTTAAAATCCAAAATTTTTATGAATTTTCTGACAAGTGGGAACCCCGCTACTTCACTAACGTTATAAAATAAATAGTTTTCACATCCACATAGGACAAGTTAAGCAACGGCGCTAACATCCATTTTTGTTTTTCAGTTCATGTTAGTTTTCGTCGCAGGTATACAAAACTCGAGGTGTCGGCCAGTCTCGTTAGATCCCAAAACACGAGAACGCCAATATAAAACCAATGAGCGTAGCCCATAAAAAAACAACGGGGCGTCCCGAACTTGTACATGAAGCTAGCGAAGTCCGGGAAAGGCTCCTTCATAGGCTAATGTCGCGTGGTTTGCATGCGTTCCAGTTTTGTATTGGGTTATAAAGCCAAGTTTGGTGTTTATCACATCAGTGACTGATACACGAAAATGAAGCTTTTGTATACAAGAGGATGCATATACAGTGACGTACTTACCAAACCGGAAAACGGGAAACAAACCAGTAGGGCAAATCGGTACGTGATGTTACACAACCTTTAACTACTAAACTTGTCAACGCTCAATTGCTCTACTTTGCACTCTCTTTTACTGTTTTTCCAGTTCATAATACGTGCATTACATGAAACGCCAATTACAAGCATACCTTCCTGGTCTAGACACACGCTAGTGTGTCGCCAGCAAGTAACAGTAGATCATCCCATTGTAGACATTCGATTGTTAAAAAATTGATTGTTAATGATAAAAAGGCGGCTCACTAGCAGAGATGACGGTTAACTGTAAGCAACTAAAAGCATATTTTGGCATGTTGAGGATAAATCCCAATGCGACAGAAATGTTTCAAATTGTTGTAAATGTAAAGAGAAGGTGCAGGGATAAAAAAAATGAAAGTTACAGGCTGAGAAAAATGCGTCAATAACGTAGTTTTTATCTAGACACACGCTAGTGTGTTGCCGTGAAGTAACAGTAGATCATTCCATTGTAGACATCCGATTGTTAAAAATTGATTGTTAATGATAAAAAAGCGGCTCACTAGCTGACATGTGTCTGTTAAGCAATTGGAAGCATATTTTGGCATGTTGAGGATAAATCCCAATGCGACAGAAATGTTTCAAATTGTGGAAAATGTAAGGGGAAGGGTCAGAGATTAAGAAAAACTAAAATTTAAAGGATGAGTGTCCACCAATCATAGAGAAAAAGATGCGTCAATAACGTTGTTTTTATGTTACTGTTATGTTATGTTATGTTACTAGCTAGCTAATAATTTTTTCCCATGTTAAATCCCATAGACTTTTTGCTCATGGCTAGCGCAAAATTGAGAAGGCCTACGTACCTGAACTTTTGCACACGCATGCATGGTGATCTGAGGATGGTCCTTTTGTTGGTTTGGGGATTGTAGGAGTGAGGACAAATGCGTGGGAGGGTTTTGAAATTCGCCACCAGCGAATTTAAATTTCGTTTCTTTTCCAAGTTGCAAACATAGATTTCATGCAACAATGGCTTGAACAATCAACACTGGTCCTTAGATTTATTGTAAAAGCCTGGATGAACTTAAAACTGAACTGTAACGAAGGACAAAATAAGGAAACATTGACGTTGCCGTGGATTGCGTATAAAGGGATGCACGTTAGACGATGGTTACGCAACAATACGGGCATCCACGAGCTAACGGGTTTTTGTTCATAACCCAAAAATCAAGTACTTCGCGTTCTGCTGTTTTAGTAACAGCGACCTTCGGGGGCTTCTGCATGACTAAATGTGAACGAAATCTTGAAAAATTACGGGGACGGTGCAGGTATAAACAAAACTGAAGGGGATGCGATTGTTAGCCAGTGTCTGCAAAAATGGGATTGAAGCAACCTAAGTATGTGAAGAATGGTCATACAATAAACTAAGCCGTGTCAATTTGGCTAATCTTACGGCCAATTGGCAATGGTAAATTTGAAAATCCACTTAAAACCAAAAGTGGTAAGAGAAGTCGCCAAGTTTACAAAAAGGCTCGGCCTTTCAAAGTAGTGATATCATTCAACCAGGAAAAGGCCGCCAAGGTTAATCCTATTAGCCAAGTTAATCGCACCTACTAATAGTTCGAAGGTTAAATGAAAACTAGAAGATTGCTACTAGCGGTAGCAATCTTCAAGTTTTCATTTAACGTCCAAAGTATTATTCGGTGTGATTAACTTGGCTAATCTAGACACACTACGTGTGTCGCCGCCAAGTAACAGTAGATCATCCCATTGTAGACATCCGATTGTAAAAAATGGATTGTTAATGATAAAAAGGCGGCACTAGCAGACATGTGTCTGTTAACTGTAAGCAACTGAAAGCATATTATGGCATGTTGAGGATAAATCCCAATGCGACAGAAATGTTTCAAACTCTGGAAAATGTAAGGGGAAGGGTCAGAGACTAAGAAAAACTAAAATTTAAAGGATGAGTGTCCACCAATCATAGAGAAAAAGATGCGTCAATAACGTTGTTTTTATGTTACTGTCTAGCTAGCTGACTACCTAATAAGATTTTCCCCATGTTAAATCCCATAGACTTTTTGCTCATGGCTAGCGCAAAATTGAGAAGGCCTACGTACCTGAACTTTTGCACACGGATGCATGGTGATCTGACGATGGTCCTTTTGTTTATTTGGGGGTTGTAGGGGTCAGGACAAATGCGTGGGAGGGTTTTGAAATTCGGCGAATTTAAATTTCTTTTCTTTTCCAAGTTGCAACCAAAGATTTTAAGCAACAATGGGTTGAACAATCAAGACTGGGCCTTGGATTTATTGTAAAAGCCTGGACGAACTAAAAACTGAACTGTAACGAAGGACAAAATAAAGTAACATTAACGTTGCCGTGGATTGCGTAAGAATAAAGGGATGCACGTTAGATGATGGTTACGCAACAATATGACCATACACGAGCTAATGGTTTTTTTGTTAATAACCCAAAACAAATGCTTCGCGTTCTGCTGTTTTAGTAACAGCGACCTTCGGGGGTTTCTGCATGACTAAATGTGAACGAAATCTTGAAAAATTAAGGGGAAGTTGCAGGGATAAACAAAACAACTGGAGGGGATGCGCTAATTGAGTGAGCGAACGAAATCAGCGATTGTTAGTCAGTGTGTGCAAAAATGGGATTGAAGCATCTTAAACAGACGGTGTAACCTTATGTACGTTCACAGTCCTATGAAAGTTGTGATATCCACCCAAAACCAAAACTGGTAGGTAAACCCGCCAAGTTTCCAAAAAAGGTCGGCCTTTGAAGGTAGTGATATCATTTCACCACGCAAAGGCCGCCAAGGTTAATCCTATTAGCCAAGTTAATCGCACCGAATAATACTTTGGACGTTAAATGAAAACTTGAACAATCTTGTAGCTTTCATTTAACTTTCGAACTATTAGTATATGGGATTAACTTGGCTAATAGGAATTAACCTTGGCGGCCTTTCCCTGGTGGAATGATATCACTACCTTCAAAGGACGACCGTTTTTGGAAACTTGGCGGGTTTTTCTACCAGTTTTGGTTTTGGGTGGATTTAGCATTACTTTAGCTAAAATGGTGAATGTACTCAGGTTGCAGCTACTAGGACTGCAGAAGTAAATAGAAGAACTCTGAAGCTTCGAAAATAGCCTACTAGAATATATTACGTGTGGTAATGTGTGGCAAAAGACGCTGCAGCTGCGTTATAGTCCAGTTGCCAAATGCTGATTTTTGGCCTAACCTAATAAAAACTGTCTGCCAATAATGTTTTTGCGCAGAGATGTTCTACAATATTCCCTACTCGAAAACATAATGATGCCACCCTGGCACTCTTGTGGAATTCAAGATGGTGTCCAAAAATCGCGACAAAAAACTGTTTTTTTGATTCTAGCGTCCAAACTGTTCATTCGATTGAAAATTAACCGGTAACCAATTATGTTTAGAATAAAATTTTCTTCAAAACAGGTTCTATTCATATTTTTGGTAAAATTAATCTTTTCTGCCGAAATGCGTTATTTAAGTTATTTTAGGACGTTTACACATGTTACATACAGCAGTGCATAATGTATGTTGCGATTCCTGACTTTAAACAGCTGCAGTACCCGTTCTAATTCGGGAAAATGGACGTGATTAGGCTTTCGAAGAAAGATGAAGATGTATAGTTTCTAACAAGGGAAATTAAAACGATTTATATTAATTAGGAGCTAATAGTTTACTACGTTGTAGCGCTGTGTTTTCGCTCTATTTTACCACAAGTTACATCTTTAAACTGCTGCACCACCCGTTTTAATTCGAATAAATGGACGTGATTAGGCTTAGACGAATGCCAACAAGGGTAATTAAAACGATTCATATTAATTAGGAGCTAAGCTGTGATAGTTTTTCTACAGTGTAGCACTGTGCATTTTGCGCTATTTTACCACAAGTTCCATCTTTAAACTGCCGTAGCTTAGCTTCTAATTAATATAAATAGTTTTGATTACCCTGCTGGAAAATATACATTTTCATCTTCCGTCTAAGCCTAATCATGATGATTTATCCGAATTAGAACGGATAGTGCAGCAGTTTAAAAATGGAACTTGTGGTAAAATAGAGTGAAGAGCACAGTGCTACAACGTAGGCAGACTGCCGTAGCTTACCTCCTAATTAATGTAATTCGTTTTAATTACCCTTGTTGGAAAATATATATCTTCGTCTTTCATCTAAGCCTAATCACGTCCATTTATCCGAATTAAAACGGGTACTGCAGCTGTTTAAAGCCAGGAATTGTGACAAATGTTATGCACTGTTGTATGTAACGTGCGGAAACGGCCTAAAATAACTTAAAGGGCAATTACATCCATTTTGACATGCATGCTTTACTTTTGGATCACTTACACAATAACTAAACACAAGAATTGCGGTAAGAATACGTTACGTACTACCGATTCAACAATTTAATTACTGCATCATGAAAACAAGACACGGAGATCGCCATTGTTTTGCTGGAACGCGCAGAAATTAATGCCGACAGATGTCACTTTTCAATTTCGACTCGCAGCCGAATGAGATAGCTGTATTGACTGTGAGGAGCTCACGCGTCTGATGGCCTTAGCTGGCCATTACACTGCCGGCCAGCTAAGGCCGTCAGACGCTTGAGCTCTCACAGTCAATACAGCTATCTCATTCGGCTGCGTGTTGAAATCGATGGCTTCCATCTGTCGGCATTAATTTCTACGCGTTCTAGCAAAACAATGGCGGTCTCCGTATCGTGTTTTGGTGATGCAGTAATTATATTGTTGTATCTGACGTACGTAACGTATTCTTACCGCAATTCTTGCGTTTAGTTATTGTGTAAGTGATCCAAAAGTCAAACATGCATGTCAAACTGGATGTAATTGCCCTTTAAATAACGAATTTCGCGAAGAATGATTCAGTTTACTAAAAATATGAATAGAACCTATTTTGAAGGAAATTGTATTCTAAATATAATAGGTAACCGGTTAATTTTCAATCGGATGAACGGTTTGGACGCTAAAAGAAAAAAAAACGTTTTTTTTCCTCCATTTTTGGACGCCATCTTAAATTCCCCTAGGGTGTCAAGGTAGCATCATTAAGAATTGGGTCACACACACCATAAATGTACACAATCAGCAATGACCAATTTTTCACACTATTCTTTCGGGTTTTCGTGTCGGCTGCCGGACTATTAAGCTTCTGTCCCCCTCCTTCTTTCATTTAATGCGTCAGTCCAATCAAAAACTCTTGGTCCATTGAATCGTGTAAACTAAGCGAGCCACGCCTTTAGAAGAATCTCAGAGACTAATCACAAATGACGTCATGTACAAAGCCCAGGTTTTTTTTTTCATGTTACGCTGGTTTCGTTTCGTTCTCATCACTAGGATGAAAACGAAGATAGGTTGCGACGGTTGGTTGTGTTTGTGGAAAACGAAACTAGCACGAAAACGGAACATCACTTTTCTGGAAAAAAAAAAGAGATTGGAAGTGGTGGCGGAGAGGAGGGGGTAATCCACCTGTGTTGGGTTGTTTTACCCGTTCTGTTCACAGATTAGAGAACACCCGCGGGCAAATGTTTAGTAATGAGCAAAGTTACTCCACCCGAGCGAAGCCTAGTAGTTTTGCTATGAATGCATACAGGTCTAGGAGCTCTCCTTTCTGCCTTTCCTAGCTTGAGTGATCACGGATCGAGCCACAAATTTGGTTGCAGTCAATTTGGCTTAGATATCAATATAAAAGATGAAACTTGGCTGGACGCTGTCCTTTAAGAGGTTTTTGTTTCTTGTATCACATTTTTGCTGCAAGCTTTTAAAAATATAGAAGCGAATCTGGTTTAATTTATATGAGTCACATGTTTTTTGTTGGTCCGGTTGCATTCAAACTTGTAACACAGGTTATATATCGGTTACAATTCGTTATCTTTCTCAGTTTGTTTCTTTTTATCGAGTTGAATACAGACTCTTGAATGCCGACAACCCCAACGTTTGTTGAACTTCAGCGTAAAAGAAAAACTAAAAGCGGCTTAAATAAATACCCATGTAGGCTAAAACCAATAAAATGGAGAAAGTTGAGTGTTAGTTTATTTTACCCAGGTATTTTCTTTACCAGAGTTATACCCTAGATTCTACTTTACATGCTCTAGATTTCCATAATTTTTCCCATAAGATAAATTAATGACCGTCTTAAACAAGAATGGAGTGAAGTACATCCGCTATTAGGGCGCGTTTGTGCAACGAGGCTTTCATTCTAGCAGAACGCTATTTGCTAGTCAACCGTCATTTTTTACGATTAGTTTCCAGTTTCTACTAAATGAATCATTGATTTATTCTAGGACCGCGACCCGTGGTCATGTGCCCAGAAACAACAACTACATAATAAAATAAAGAAACTTAAATACAAATTACAACACACTACAGACCGGTACCACCAAGACACCACTTCATACTGTTCGTACCGTTTCATACGTCACTTGAACCATCAGCAATGCTGCTATCTGAAATTTCCCTTACCGCCGGTGGTACTTTAGTTACTGCACTAAAAAGCTGAATTGAATTTGTAGTCCAGAATAACCACTGTGTACTAAACAGGATCCACTGCACGACTCATAAAAGGAGGCTGCACCTAATTCCTGAAACCAGCAGGCAGAACAGGTCGCACAACACACAGGCACTACAATGCAGTACCCTGGAGCTCCTCGGGGGTTACAGTGGAATTCTGCCATCAACAGGAAGAGAGAGGTCACCCGAGGGCCCAGCTAGAGGAAGATCCCAGTTGCCCTAACATACACGGCCACAGCACGGAGCCGTTTAACACAGTCGCGACTCCCTGTCTGCGAGAGAAGGTGAGGCACGCCAGGATGTGATCGTAGCCATTCAGCGATAATTCCCCTCTGATGATCGTACTTCTTACAGGAATACAAAGTGATCAACAGTCTTTGCTCACCGACACAATGTGCAGTCAGGCGACCCCCACCCACCCAAGCTTATACTGGTGAGCACAAAGCAACGCATGCCCCGTCCTCAGCCTAGACAGTGTACGCTCAGAATTTAGCGGGAAACCATCCAACACTGACCAATACAGCTGACAGATTGTAGCCTGAAAAGACAACGTGCCATCGTAGCACTGCACTACTCATTGTCCCATTCCGTCCGAAACAACCATCTTACTGTGGGCTTCCTCGCTCTGGCTGACGACGTAAGAGAAATCTCCGGAGCACCGTCAGTCCAGGCACCTGTTGCCAAACCATCTGCTTGGACATTCCCCTTATTATCCACATGGCCGTCCATCCATGTCAAAACCACAACCCCCCTACATATCACTGCCCACATCTTCGTACAGATGGAGTAGATGAGCAGGTCACTCACATCAAGCTTCCGAACTGCGCTCTATACCCTGCCGATAGCAGACTGGGAGTCCGAAAGAACCGTGAAGGATGGTAGGTACAAATTCAGAGCCACATCGAGAGCCACTAAAATGGCAATGAGTTCACAGCCCGTGCTGAACACACAGTCTTCAGACTGCGGTACAGAAAAACCTTAATGGATGGAATAAAAACCCCGATCCTGCCCTCCTACACGTCTCATCGGTAGGATGCATCACAGTAAACATTGCAATCCGTCCTTCTATGCTCAAACACAGCAAGTAGCTCAGGACACCACGACCACGGGTTGACCGGTTTGGCCCTACCTACAGTCAGGGGGAGACTTTCACCCGCCTGCAGCAGTATGGTCATACCACGGCCAGCCACACCCAGGGCCTCTCTAATCCTGGGAATGACCCCAGTATAGTCCAGCAGAATCCGACCAACAGCATCTGTCCTGCCTCTTGCAATGTTAAGCAAGCACAGGGACACCAGCTGTTCCTTTGCACGATAATGCAGTGGTGGCTCCGTGCTTTCAATCCACACGGCCTGGATAGATGTGGAAACCAGGCACCCGGTCACCAACCGCAGACAGCAAGCATTTCACCGAGACTTGGAGCGATTTTACATGCTGCTGGGCGCCACATAAGAATGGTAGGTGGTAATCCAGGAGGGACCGAACAAAGGTCCTGTATACGGAGAGGACTGATCCCCTCAGAACATTCTTGACATACGGCAAGACCCTCAAAATCGCTGACCGCGCACGAAATGAATGCGGTAATGCATAAACAATTAAATGTTTTATAAATGACAACTAGGATAATGAACAAAGTGCAACAGTAATTTTAAACATTGCTAAGCCTTGTTGTCATTTCACAATATTTCCGAAATTTGCTATTCTCGCTCCTGGCAGTGATAAACAACAGTAGAATAAATAGCTGCTCGCGGCGAGAATTCAGAATCCAACATGGCGTCCATTTCGGGTTTGTCGAATCGAAAATAAACTATCGAACGCTAACATTTAGAAATTAGTCCACCGTCTTGTATTCCAATAAAAATTATGTTCCGATTGTTATAAATCGACGCTGTCATGCCGGACGCTTCGTACGTCGTGCCGCTAGGGACGAGAAGAAGAACTGCATCCACCTCGAAAGCCGCATGCTCCGGTAAAGGCGAGAAGCAGCCAGCAGATTTAGTATTAAAGCGACGCTATCACCAATTGAAAAGCGAACGAAAATACCATGGCACCATCTAGCGGCAATGATATTGTTAACCTATACAGCTTGCTCCCAGGTGCGTGAAGACTTACCAAATTTTCACTCAATAATTAAGGAGATTTTGGCTTGTTTGTTTCGTTAAAAGAAATGCCGTTGTGCATTCTTTCTCTTGGTGCAAGCAACTCCTAGATAGTAACAGATAACGCTAGATGTTGCCAGATTCTACCTACTTTCAATCGGTGATAGTGCCACTTTAACCAAGTAAAAGCTAGTGACCGAGAAAATTGACGTTGCGTAAACCAGCCCTTACATGCGTAACGTGCCGTTTATTTTCGATACCTAAACTTGGCAAGTTCGCCTTTGATAGTTTCACACTCCACAATCTGTACTATCCACGCACGCTGCTTGTTCGATGGGCGTGTCAGCGGTTTTCGGCGCGCTTCTCTACTAAACATTGTGCGTACGATGATGTTTTTAGGTTTTTTAAAGCTTACAGTAATAAAGGGCTACAACGACTACCTAGTCGCATCCGGTCTTCTGTACAGTTCCGTCACTACTATGGTGAGGCGCACACCTCTATTACGTATTGCAACAGCTATCTCTATTATATAAGGCTAAAAGCAGTAACCATCAGAATTACTGGTTAAAAATATGTTAGCTTTTAAGCTTATTTTACATTTCAGGCATAATTGTCAACTTCTAGGCCTAATTTTTACCAGCAGCTTTAATTTCGTAAGCAGCAGCTAACGGAGATTTCGATTGTATAGTAAACTATGCATTTTTGTAACACGGTGCGCTTCTGGCATAGCTATCTAGTGCAGGCAGGCGGGGCAGCTGCACTATTGAGCCCACCACACAGGGAATGGGTTCACCCAGCCAGTAAAATGATTTTAAAAAATACGAATTGTTGTTCATTCGATTGTTGAATATGCCACTCACGAGCCATTTCTCAGCCGGCATTGTTGTCGCTGATGATGATAATCCTATATAATTTATTAACTCAATGGATAGTCCTCGCGTAATTACGGCATGGTCCGTCGATCCTATTACCTTCAGTAATAGCCTGCTGGCTTACCGCTGAAAACTTACGCGACAGGAGTTTTCAGACGGCGTTACTAGTAAACGTAGGTGGAGAATATTTGTATATAGGAGCTATAATTAGTTTACAAATGTTGTCGGGTTCATGGTTTACGTGCATAATAATTTCCTCTTCCTGTTGTTGTTTGGTAGTTCGTGACTGACTAGTACCCCTGTTAAGTAATTTTTGTAAAAATTGTTTAATGATATAGTCCAATTCTTTTAGAAAATGACGATTAAAGCTGTTGAAAATAAATAAAAAGAATGCTGGCGAATTACTAAAGGTAATGCTGGCGAATTACCGAAGGTAATAGGATCGATGGATCATGATTCTGGTATTAATAATGCATGTAGATATTGAGTTAGATAGTAAGGCCATTCACTTGTTAGTATTGCTCACATAATCCACTTCATGAGCCTAGTTAGCTGAGTTTTCTTTTTTACTTCAGTTTTCGCTCTCTCGAACGGAAGCCATTTTTTTTGGCAAACATTCGAGCATTCTATTCCATTATTCTTTTCTGTTGGCTTAGCCCCATTTCACGCCACGTTTTAATTTAAACTATAGCCATATCGTTCGCTTCGCTCACCCTATTGGCGTCTATCCGTGCTTCATATAATTTCTTTGATACCCCAGAACATCACATAATTGATATACAGATTATTTCGACGCAAGCTAATTATAATTGTTTCCTCAGAGCACCTGCATTTCATTTGCATCATTCATAACGAACGATTTGTTTTTTTGTTTGTTTGTTTGTTGGCATGTGTGTATGCCTACCCCCTACGAAAGTGAGAGTAGCGCCAAATGAAAGATTGAGAGAGCGAAGTGAGAAAGAGTTGAAAAGGTTTACTTTACGCGCTTTGCTTGCTCAATCAACGCACCTCCGTGCTTTAGAAACATGAATGTCAACCATTTAACCTACAGGTCAACCATTTTACCTACAGGTTATTTTTTCCGTACGTCCTGTCAGTTGAAGCCAACCAATTTTAAGATATAGTGATGCTGACACTGTGCATGATGCAAAATGTGTCGTCTTTATAAACTTTTTTGTAACCGATTTTCTTCCTGACAAGTTTTCCTGAACAGTAACTGTGCCTGATCGAACTTTGACGTCACGAACAGTTTTCAGGCTTTCAGGGTAGTTTTGCGCCTATTTGAGTGTCATACAATCAAGTTACAGTGATGAAAATAGGCCTAATTAAAGCGTAATTTAATTATCTTTCATTTGGCACTACTCTTATTTTTGTTGGGGCCTTGGTTCAAGAGGAGTAGAGGTACAAACATACGCGCACATCGTACGTAGATGTTGCAATACACCATGAAACAAAAAATTAAAAACTAAATTAAAAGTTTTAGTAGTTGAATCTATGTGTTATTGTTTGGGATAAATGTAATTTTGTTAATGCAACTAGTTAATAATCCTGTTCATCGCATTTTGTAGCAAAAAGCGATCACTTTTTTGGCGGGGGGGGGGGGGGATGGAGGGGAGGGGACCCTCTGGACCTCGTGACCATGTGGGCCCTCAGCAACCAATCAATATAGTATATGGTCCAACGAGTTACGTGATTATCTTGATCTTACCAGGATAATGAAAACAAAAATGGACTGTAAGGTGGATGCATTTTTGTGTGTGCAATGCACACATTTGCCGAGTAGGTCTTTGTTCCCGCCATACGTTCGGGCAAAGTCTTAGTACTATCCAAAACTCCCTTGTTGCTCACTACGGAACCCTTTATGTGTTACTGGTTTTACTCTGTACAACGATTCTGCAGAGACAAGACTGGACGAGACTTGGTCTGATCTCTTGCTCGCACCTCGTATTTCGTGTACTTCTAAAATTGAGTTACGCTGTAAATTGGAGGGAAAAAAATAAAAAAAAATTCTATCACGGGACAATTAATTTTATCAGGAAAGAATCTAGAAGCGCGCTAGAGCTTCGCCATCAAGCTCAGATTGTTAGCTATCCATGAAGTCTAATTATTGGCGTCTGATTGCTATTGTTATTGGCGTCTGCAGGTCACGGCTTAAATAAATAATCAATCAATCAATCAATCAAGACATTATCAATACGGCTTCGTCGGGCAGATGCCTAGGAGTGGTTAACGCTCGCTAAAATCTTTTGAAGACATCAGTGTCTGGGCGAAGTCTATCTATTGCTTCTGTTACCCGAGGGGCATCGGACGACGTCTAACTAAAAAATCGTCTAATGGGGTAATTAGCACGGCCGGTAGGCCGTGCTTATTCGAGTTCGTTTGCGCACGAGAATTTCAGAAAATTGGACAGGAGGCGGCGGCGGAGCGGCTAACAATGTCAAAATGTTACACAATACTGCAACGTGTAACAATAGGGTAACAATAGGCGAGGCGCACAATATCGGATTATATCTCACTCAAACAAGATGCAACGATGATTGGGTGCCGGGAAACTAACATTGTCGTTGTTTGAGTTAGCTAGCTCGTTGTGGAGAACCAAAATTAAATGGTCTTGATTTTTCCTTAAATCTTCAAGTTTTAAACCGTAGGGTGCGAAGTCTTAAATTTTGAGGCCTACTCAAAATTGGGCGGCCGACATGACTGAGTGATTTATTTACTTTTTCAATGCGGGCTTCGGGAAGCCAGTTGAATTGTTTCCGCGATTGTTGCCACGATACCGAAACAATCCAGAATCAACTACACATCGAGATGACGCATTAAAAATACGCTAATAATAATAATCAAATAATAATCATGGGACAAACCTCGGCGGAACCTAAACATAAGTATCCATTTCTAATGCTCCGTTTTTTCGAAAACAAAAATCGGTGGACAGTGGACACATATAAAATGGAAGCGAAAAAAGCCAACAAATTAACTGAGCAAAAAACGGCTTCGCCGTTTAGAAAAAAACATTAGGGTTCGTATCCCCATACTCACAGCCCTGGAGGTACACGAATAAAAACGGATTAGAGTTCACTCGAACGCAACGAACTATAATTTGAACTCCAATTCGCAAAACGTAAATCCATAAACACACACAAAATAGACGCCATATACAGCAAAACGCTACAAAATTGAAAGATAAAAATGTATACACAAAATGAACACAAATTATAGTTCGTTGCGTTCGAGTGAACTCTAATCCGTTTTTATTCGTGTTCCTTCAGGGCTGTGAGTATAGGTATACGAGCTCTAATGTTTTTTTTTCTAAACGGCGAAGCCGTTTTTTGCTCAGTTAATTATCTAATATCTGCCTAAATAATAAATCTGGAAAATCATCTAAACTGAATATCGTTTAATGGATAAACGTCTAACTGTACAATAATATACCTGCGGTTTCTGATGTTATATGTATAGCCGCAGCGAACGCAGCAGCGCGAGCGAGGCAGGGTAATTAGACGATTTTCCA
>JAHWFP010215786.1:11058-21578 GCA_023313725.1 Lithobius niger
CAAAAGACAAGAAGCTATCTTGCACTAGAACGTTTGCAATTTCCATAAGTTTATATTTATTTCAACTTAGCAACGCCATAGCAGACTCGATAGCATAGCCTGAATATCAAAACATACAGCGCTCATATTTATCGACCATGTCAGACATTGGTCACACTTACTGTTGATGCAAAAGACAAGCTATCGTGCACTAGAATGTTTGCAATTTCCAAAAGTTTATATTTTCTTCCACGTAGCTACGCAATAGCCGACTCGTTGGAGTAGCCTGAATATCACCACATACAGCTCTCATACTAATCAGCCATGTCGGCATTGCTCAAACTTACTGTTGATGCAAAATACAAGAAGCTATCGTGCTCTAGAACGTTAGCAATTTTCAAAATTTTATATTTACTTCAAATTAGCTACGCAATAGCTGATTCGTTGGAATAGCCTGAATTTCACCACATACAGCGATCATACTAATTGACCACGTCGTTCATGTCGGACATTGGTCACACTTACTGTTGATGCAAAAGGCCAGATATCCTGCACCAGAACGTTTGCAATTTCCAAAAACTCATATTTCCTTCCAATTAGCTACGCAATAGCTGACTCGTTGCTGTAGCTTGAATATTACCACAACAGAACTCATAATTATCGGCCTTGTTGGTCACACTTACTGTTGATGCAAAAGACAATTTATCGTGCACTGGAACGTTTGCAATTTCAAAAAGTTTATATTTTCTTCCACTTAGATACGCAATAGCTAACTCGTTGCAGTAGTCTGAATATCACCACATGCAGAGCTTATACTAATTGGCCACGACGGCCAAGTCGACATTGGTCACTCTGACTGTTGATGCAAAATACAAGAAGCTATCGTGCTCAAGAACGTTTGCAATTTCCAAAAGTTTATATTCAGGTCAAATTAGCTATGCTATAGCAGACTCGTTGGAGTAACCTGAATATTACCACATACAGCGCTATTACTAATCGGCCGTGTCGAACATTGGTCACACTTACTGTTGATGCAAAAGACCAGCTATCGTTCACTAGAACGCAAGCAATTTCCAAAAGTTTATATTTTCTTCCACTTAGCTACACAACAGCTGGTTCGTAGGAGTAGCCTGAATATCACCACACACAACGTTCGTACTTAACGGCCATGTCGGCCATGTCTCTCACTTAATGTTGATACAAATGACAAGCTATCGTGCACTTGAACATTTGCAATTTCCAAAAGTTTATATTTTCTTCTATTTAGCTATTCAATAGCTGATTCGTTGGAATAGCCTGAATATCACCACATACAGCCATCATACTAATTGGCCACGTCGGCCATGTCTGACATTGGTCACACTTACTGTTAATGCAAAAGACCAGATATCGTGCAGTAGAACGTTTGCAATTTCCAAAAGTTTATATTTTCTTCCAACTAGCTACGCAATAGCAGACTCGTTGGAATAGCCTGAATATTACCACATACAGCTCATACTTATCGGTCATGTCGACATTGCTCACACTTACTGTTGATGCAAAAGACAAGAAGCTATGGTGCACTAGAACGTTTGCAATTTCCAAAAGTTTACATTTACTTCAACTTAGCTACCCTATAGCAGACTCGTTGGAGTAGCCTGAATATCACCACATACAGCGCTATTACTAATCGGCCATTTCAGGCGTGTCGGCCATGTTGACATTGGTCATACTTACTGTTGATGCAAAAGACAAGAAGCTATTGTGGACTAGAGCGTTTGCAATTTCAAAAAGTTTATATTTTCTTCCACTTAGCTATGCAATAGCTGACTCACCACACCACATACAAGGCTCATACTTATCGACCGTGTCGGACATTGCTCACACTTACTGTTGATGCAAAATACAAGAAACTATCAAGCTCTAGAACGTTTGCAATTTCCACGAGTTCATATTTACTTCTACTTAGCTACACTATAGCAGACTCATTGGAGTAGCCTGAATATCAACACCTACAGCGATCATACTAAACGGCCACGGCAGCCGTGTCGGACATTGGTCACATTTACTGTTGATGCAAAAGACCAGCTATTGTGCACTAGAACGTTTGCAATTTCAAAAGTTTATATTTACTTCAACTTAGCTATGCTGTAGCAGACTCGTTGGAGTAGCCTGAATATCACCACATACAGCGCTATTACTAATCAGCCACGTCGGCCATTTCGAACATTAGTCACACTTACTGTTGATGTAAAAGACCAGCTATCGTGCACTAGAACGTCAGCAATTTCCAAAAGTTTATATTTTCTTCCACTTAGCAACGCAATAGCTTACTCATTGAAGAAGCCTGAATATCACCATATACAGCGCTCGTACTAAACGGCCATGTCGGCCATGTCGGCCATGTCGGCCATTGCTCACACTTAGTGTTGTTGCAGAAGACAAGCTATCGTGCAATTGAACATTTGCGATTTCCAAAAGTTTATATTTTCTTCCACTTAGCTACGCAATAACTGATTCTTTGGAATACCCTGAATATCACCACATACAGCGATCATACTAATTGGCCACGGGGCCACGTCGGACATTGGTCACACTTACTGTTGATGCAAAAGACCAGATATCATGCACTAGACCATTTGCACTTTTCAAAAGTTTATATTTTCTTCCACTTAGCTACGCGATAGCTGATTCGTTGGAATAGCCTGAATATCAACACATACAGCGATCATACTAATCGGCAACGTCGGCCATGTCGGACACTGGTCCCACTTACTGTTGATGCAAAAGACAAGCTATCGGGCAATTGAGCATTTGCAATTTCCAAAAGTTTATATTTTCTTTTACTTAGCTACGCAATAGCTGACTCGTTGGAGTAGCCTGATTATCACCACATACAGCGCTCGTACTTAACGGCCATGACGGCCATGTCGGCCATTGCACACACTAAGTGTAGATGCGAAAGACAAGCTATCGTGCTCTTGAACGTTTGCAATTTCCAAAAGTTTATATTTTCTTCCACTTAGCTACACCATAGATGATTCGATGGAATAACCTGAATATCACCACATACAGCGATCATACTAATCGGCCACGTCGTCCATGTCGGACATTGGTCACACTTACTGTTGATGCAAAAGACCAGATATCGTGCACTAGAACGTTAGAAATTTCCAAAAGTTTATACTTTCTTTCAATTACCTACACAATAGCTGACTCGTTGCAGTATCTTGAATAGCACCACATACAGCACTCATACTTATCGGCCATGTTGGACATTGGTCACACTTACTGTTGATGCAAAAGACCAGATATCGTGCACTAGAACGTTAGAAATTTCCAAAAGTTTATACTTTCTTTCAATTACCTACACAATAGCTGACTCGTTGCAGTATCTTGAATAGCACCACATACAGCGCTCATACTTATCGGCCATGTTGGACATTGGTCACACTTACTGTTGATGCAAAAGACCAGCTATCGTTCACTAGAACGTAAGCAATTTCCAAAAGTTTATATTTTCTTCCACTTAGCTACACAGCAGCTGGTTCGTAGGAGTGGCCTGAATATCACCACACACAACGTTCGTACTTAACGGCCATGTCGGCCATGTCTCTCACTTAATGTTGATACAAACGACAAGCTATCGTACACTTGAACATTTGCAATTTCCAAAAGTTTATATTTTCTTCTACTTAGCTATTCAATAGCTGATTCGTTGGAATAGCCTGAATATCACCACATACAGCCATCATACTAATTGGCCACATCGGCCATGTCTGACATTGGTCGCACTTACTGTTAATGCAAAAGACCAGATATCGTGCAGTAGAACGTTTGCAATTTCCAAAAGTTAATATTTTCTCCAATTAGCTACGCAATAGCAGACTCGTTGGAGTAGCCTGAATATTACCACATACAGCTCATACGCATCGGTCATGTGGACATTGCTCACACTTACTGTTGATGCAAAAGACAAGAAGCTATGGTGCACTAGAACGTTTGCAATTTCCAAAAGTTTACATTTACTTCAACTTAGCTACCCTATAGCAGACTTGTTGGAGTAGCCTGAATATCACCACATACAGCGCTATTACTAATCGGCCATTTCGGCCGTGTCGGCCATGTTGACATTGGTCATACTTACTGTTGATGCAAAAGACAAGCAGCTATTGTGGACTAGAGCGTTTGCAACTTCAAAAAGTTTATATTTTCTTCCACTTAGCTATGCAATAGCTGACTCACCACACCACATACCGGGCTCATACTTATCGATCGTGTCGGACATTGCTCACACTTACTGTTGATGCAAAATACAAGAAACTATCAAGCTCTAGAACGTTTGCAATTTCCACGAGTTCATATTTACTTCTACTTAGCTACACTATAGCAGACTCATTGGAGTAGCCTGAATATAAACACCTACAGCGATCATACTAAACGGCCACGTCGGCCATGTCGGACATTGGTCACATTTACTGTTGATGCAAAAGACCAGCTATTGTGCACTAGAACGTTTGCAATTTCCAAAAGTTTATATTTACTTCAACTTAACTATGCTGTAGTAGACTCGTTGGAGTAGCCTGAATATCACCACATACAGCGCTATTACTAATCAGCAACGTCTGCCATTTCGAACATTATTCACACTTACTGTTGATGTAAAAGACCAACTATCGTGCACTAGAACGTCAGCAATTTCCAAAAGTTTATATTTTCTTCCACTTAGCAACGCAATAGCTTACTCGTTGGAGAAGCCTGAATATCACCATATACAGCGCTCGTACTAAACGGCCATGTCGGCCATTGCTCACACTTAGTGTTGTTGCAGAAGACAAGCTATCGTGCAATTGAACATTTGCGATTTCCAAAAGTTTATATTTTCTTCCACTTAGCTACGCAATAACTGATTCTTTGGAATACCATGAATATCACCACATACAGCGTTCATACTAATTGGCCACGACGGCCACGTCGGACATTGGTCACACTTACTGTTGATGCAAAAGACCACATATCACGCACTAGACCATTTGCACTTTTCAAAAGTTTATATATTTCTTCCACTTAGCTACACCATAGATGATTCGACGGAATAACCTGAATATCACCACATACAGCGATCATACTAATCGGCCACGTCGGCCATGTCGGACATTGGTCACACTTACTGTTGATGCAAAAGACCAGATATCGTGCACTAGAACGTTAGAAATTTCCAAAAGTTTATACTTTCTTTCAATTACCTACGCAATAGCTGACTCGTTGCAGTAGCTTGAATATCAACACATACAGCGCTCATACTTATCGGCCATGTTGGACATTGGTCACACTTACTGTTGATGCAAAAGACAATCTATCGTGCACTAGAACGTTTGGAATTTCCAAAAGTTTATATTTTCTTCCACTTAGCTATGCAATAGCTAACTTGTTGAGTAGTCTGAATATCACTACATGCAGTGCTTATACTTATCAGCCGTGTCGGCCATGTCGACATTGGTCACTCTTACTGTTGATGCAAAAGACAAGAAGCTATTGTGCACTAGAACGTTTGCAATTTCCAAAAGTTTATATTTACTTCAATTTAGCTACGCTATAGCAGACTCGTTGGATTAGCCTGAATATCACCACAAACAGCGCTATTACTAATTTGCCACGTCGGCCATGTCGAACATTGGTCACACTTACTGTTGATGCAAAAGACCAGCTATCACGCACTAGAACGTCAGCAATTTCCAAAAGTTTATATTTTCTTCCAGGTAGCTACGCAATAGCTCACTCACTGGAATAGCCTAAATGACACCACATACAGTGACCATACTAATCGGCCATGTCGGACATTGGTCACACTTACTGTTGAGGCAAAAGATAATCTATCATGCACTAGAACTTTTGCAATTTCCAAAAGGTTATATTGACTGCCACTTAGCTACGCTATTGCAGACTCGTTGGAGTAGCCTGAACATAAAACACATACAGTGCTATTACTACTCGGCCACGTTTGACATTGGTCACATTTACTGTTAATGCAAAAGATCAGCTATCGTGCACTAGAACGTCAGCAATTTCCAAAAGTTTAAATTTTCTGCCACTTAGCTATGCAATAGCTGACTCTTTGGAGTACCCTGAATATCACCACATACAGCACTCATACTTATCAGCCGTGTCGGCCATGTCAGAAATCGCTCACACTTACTGTTGATCAAAAAGACAAGCTATCGTGCAATTGAACATTTGCGATTTCCAAAAGTTTATTTTCTTCCACTTAACTACGCGATAGCTGATTCGTTGGAATAGCCTGAATATCACCACATACAGCGATCATACTAATCGGCCACTGCAACGTACACACTCTTATAACATTACTTTAAACAGCTTAAGGCTAACCTAAGACAAGCTAAGGCTAAGCTGCCATAAGGGCAGGGAATCAACCCATACTGCTGACTGCGATCTCTATGTGGCTACCTGAAGGGTGGCTCTATGCCTGTTTATTGAATTATAATTATCCATGACGTCACATATGACGTCATGCTACATAATGCATCACAATGAAAAGGGTTGCAGCAAGGTGGTGCACCCTCTACACTGAGGGCTATTAGTCGGATAGTACTCTCATCTCCCCTACAAAAATATGTTTTTGAGAGTCTGTTTTTTAACATTTTCAAAAATCTCAAGTTTGAATCTTTATACATACAATTGGAAATTTTTCCCTTTTAACATTAAATTCCAAAATTACAAAATATTAACAATATACAATTATTTTAACAAATTTTCTTCCAATTTAGTTTTTTAACAAGTTTCTTCTGGCAAAGATCAACTTTTAGCATTTAATGATTCGACTCAAAATTTATTCTTGCGAGATCGTCAAATTTTTCTTCAAAACTGTACTCCACACAGGACACTCGCCCTTACCAGCCAGACTGGACCTGTAGGAAATATATTAAAAAAAAACAACAAGCAACAAATCATAACAAAATCAGCAGCAATGGATCGGCTTGCATTCTTGGTCTTCATAAATTGGTGACACAAAATCTAACCTCACTAAGTGGACCGGAAAGTCTGGTTTCTTTTAGTGGTTTAACTGCGACAGTTTTACTGAATAAACAGGTAAAATTTTAACGTCACACAATTTAATAGATGTTATTTCTTGATTAATTTTGTTTCCTTTAATGGCACTCGTTAGCATACCTCAATTCTCCGATACCTCTAATGGCTAAAGATACCAAGGTTGGCTAAGATATCTCAAATGGCCTTCCACACACCAGATGAACATGCCACCAGCCAGCGAACACAAACGCACTGTTGAACCCTGCACGGACTCATCCACTCAATAAAAGTAGGATTCTTGGAGGCGTAGCTATTTCAGCTGGAACATAAACAGTTGTTATTAACAAGCATTCCTCACATCTCCGCCCCTTCAATTTTATTGGCCTGACACGGTAAACTCACCCGCTGCAAATATAGCTAATAAAATTCAACACTTGTAACTCATTATTATTCACTGCAAGCTTGCAGACTTGACAGGAAATATAGTAACCAATTTCAACGCCTGCAAGAACGTGAAATTAAAAAAAAGCAACGGATTTAATTCAACATAACGAGGCATTTTCGACTGTTCTTCGCCATCGGAATAGTTTGAGCTAGGGAAGAGTTCGTATCTCAATTGATGTACACTAAATGTGAACGGTGCAGACTAGGCACAAACAAGCAGATCGTTTATTGGAACTTTAACGGTAACAAAGTAGGTTTTAGCGACGAACGGCCATTAACAAAATTAACGGTCTTAATTTTCTTAATTAACATTAGCGTTAATTTGAATTCAAATAGCTTGTTTCTAGATTTTTCTTAACGTGTTTATTTTAATAACACTGACTAATTTAGGTCTCGGCTTAGTCTCATTAAATACAGAAATAAAATTAGAATTAGCCTACGTAACTAAATCGTAATTAACATTAACCAACGCAAATGTTTAATTTTGTAAACAATATGAACTTCATACTCAATACGCTGGTACTTATTAGTATGACAATATTTCACTTCAACATTAACATTAGTGCATTAGTGCATTTCACAACTATGTCGGCAACATTATAACCATCGGTAACCCTAACCCTTTCTACCTCCCGTAAACAATTTGGCGGGGGAAGGTTGTTAACCAGCAAATTAGGTTAATAGTAAAATACACATAAAGCATAAAGCATACACGTAAAGCATAAGACTTTTTACGGGACGAAATAGGCACAAGAGACTACCTATTGACCCCACAAAAAATATTAAGGCAATATTTATATTTTAATTTTTTAGTTTTCTAGGTACTATGCCAAATTAGTTTGTAAAATTTAACAAACACAGCGCTTCCACGCCTAGCATTGTGCTTCGACGCTTATTTATTTGTTCTGACCTAAGTCTAGACATGGCCTTAGCAGATGTGCACTCAATTCAACACTTTCGAAAAAACATTCTTTAACTCGCAATAGACAGGATAAGGCACAAATACCTCGCCCAATCACCACTTATGGTAGTGACTTAATTGGGCTCACTATAGCTGTTAAAATATAAAGTCGAAACTAGTTAGTCTCGCTAAGCCCCAGTCACAACAAATTTAACAAATTGATATTCAGTATGCAAACTAAATGGATATTAGCTTGTAACATTAATCCAAGTCCTAGTTGCTTAAATGTGTTACTGAATGTAACAGTACCAAACTGCAAATCGGTAATATGAGATTACTTTTATACAACATAGTCAGAAGGAAAAATAATACTGTTCCTTCCCCCGAGTTAAACTCAAAGCCTAACTACAGTTCAGCAATCAATTGCAGTCCACCCGACCGCACTAACAAAAAATGCTTAGATGTAGAATTATTCAAGCTGTTAAATTCTTAAAAAGAATAACGAGCAACACTAAACTTCGGTCACATCAGTTATATTACCATGATGAGTTTCAGCAAGTCAGACCGAAACTAATAAAAGCCATAAAGCAACCTAGCCCTGCTTAGCTCAGACACCTTAAGGCCCAAGCCAGTCTGGCTTAACCAGAACCCCTTACGATTCTGGTGAAGTACTACATTGCATAAGCAATATAACTGCTTCCCAGAAACAAACGCTGACATCAACAATTTACCAACGTTATAGCTTAACTAATGGTTGACATAAACCTAAAATATTACTACGTAAAATATTACTAATTAAAGGTACAATTACTGCACACTTTTCACAATATTAGCTCACTACTATCTTTCAACGGAAATGTTTGCAACTTAAATCTTTTAGGAAGACTTGGCCTATTAAATCTTTCAAAACTCTCAGTTTTAAATCTTTTAAGGTAGCCAGTACTCTAAATCTCTTAATGTGCTCAACACTTAGCTTCTACAGCCCACCTAAATCTTTTAGTAAGATTAGCGTATTAAATGTTTCAAAACTCTCAGTTTTAAATCTTTTAAGGTAGCCAAAACTCTAAATCTTTTAATATTGAATTACTTCACTAGTAAACATTATAACCATACCAACATTTAAATCTTTTAAGTTAGTAGTCACCTTCGTATAAATCTTTTAAATTTAGTGGTTATAACAAAATTTCAAAAATTTGATATTTAATCCAAAACACTCTGCTTCTACAGCTCACTTAAATTTCGTAAACAATTGTTAACTAAACAATTAACTCAATACTTATTCTCGCTTAAGTATACCTGATTACAAAGGCTAACACTACCTTTCATAATGCTTCCCTGCATAACCTAACAACGTTAGTCATGACTTACAGGTCCAAGCAACAACAAGAATTATTACTAAGCCAAGTAACTACGATACATAACCACCAACTTTCCCGTTTTACAACGCATTGGCCGCCCGCCTGAATTAAAACACAACTGGCTATTTAAATTGGAAATAACCAACACTTCGAAACATCTAACAAGGGCCTCAGCAACCAAAGCGTTCTCACTATTTTTTGGTAGACTATTCTGCTGACTTATGACAACTAGGAAACTTCTTACCACAAAAAATACAGTACCTTGTGTATCCAAACACCCACTGAATCCTGACATCCAAACTTCAGGAAGGCATCCCTATCGTGGTTCCTGGGGTTGGTCAGAAAAACTCTGCAACATCTCGTTTCCCGGAAAAGGAACTGGCTTAAAATCATTTTTAAGACTTTTAAGGTGGTAACTCCCACATGGTCGCCACTGTAATGTATTTACTCTTATAACATTACTTTAAACATCTTAAGGCTAACCTAACATGAGCAAAGGCTAAGCTGCCTTAAGGGCAAGGAATCAACCCATACTGCTGACTGCGATCTCTGTTTGGCCACCTGAAAGGTGGCTCTATACCTTTTTATTCAAATACAATTATGCATGACGTCACATACGACGTCATGCTACATAAGGCATCACAATGTAAAGAGGTTGCAGCAAGGTGGTGCGCCCTCTACATTGAGGGCTATTATGCGGACACCACAGCCACGTCGGACATTGGTCACACTTACTGTTGATGCAAAAGACCAGATATCCTGCACTAGAACGTTTGCAATTTCTAAAAGTTTGTATTTTCTTCCACTTAGCT
>JAHWFP010215786.1:21588-54604 GCA_023313725.1 Lithobius niger
TAGAACGTTTGCAATTTCTAAAAGTTTGTATTTTCTTCCACTTAGCTTTTACGCTCGCGATTGAACCTCTACGGCACACGCTGCATTTTTAGAGCCTTGTACTGATCGACCTCTTTCTGGGGTTTGCTTCTCTTATTTTTAGTTTTAGCAGGGTTTAGGAACAAACGTTAATGTCAACAAAAACCTAGACGCACGTTAATGTCAACAAAAAAACCTTCGACAGATACGTCGTTGTTAGTCGAGCATTCTTCTATACCTTCGATCCAAGGGTTTACTTTTATCGATGAGTAGGAATCCGTATGGAACAGAGTTCCAAACCAACCACACATGCAACGAAACTCGTCGAAAATCATGTCACCACTAAAGTGGTTATTAAAGACATGTTTGAGGTTTGCTTCGTCTTGGCTGAAGAGAATTATAATGTTGGAATTACCTCGAATAACTCTCTTGGGTATCCTGCTGTAAGTCTGACATAAATAATTTCTTGTCAGCCAAACTTAAATTTCCATCGAAATCTTTACTCAGACCTATTTCAGATTTCAGGTAGCCTAGAGTGACTGCTTCATTTTGACTGGTGGGAGCCCCCAAATTAACTATTCTGTTTCCAGCTAAACTCAAATTGCCTTCTGCAGTTTTGGAGAAACCAAGTGCGTTTTTAACGAATGTGACAGTGTCAGCGTCTGAGTCAGAAATAGAAAGAGCTAGGTTGGTAATTCTCTTCTGCCTGGCATTAAAATCAGTGTCTGGTCCGCTCAAGAAATCTCCATTACGTGATGCCGTTTTGATCCGTTTTGCAGAGCTACCAAATTTATCGACGAAGCTCATATTTTTTCCTTCAAGTTATGGATAATTTGAAAAAAGTTTTCACCCTGGAACAAACGTTGAATTACGTACAAATAATACTGGCCACACAGTATCTCTCTAGAATCTTGGATACTTCGGTGGTTGGATAGGAAGTTACCACCGAGATATCTTTTGATCTCTGGAGGAGCTTTTAAACCAAAAGAATCGAAATAAAAACAATAGCTGGGTCGTCGACTGAAATAACACACCCAGTTGCTTCCTGGAGCTGAGGAGTCCTGTAAATTGACTATGCCACTCTCTCCATTCATCCGCAGACGTTGAGGAAGGAGGTCTTTGCTGAACGTCCCTCTGTAATTGGTAACACCTAATTTTTCGGCATGTCTGTTTAAATCTACATTAGTCAGAGCCCTGTTTAATGGGACACCTGCTTGAGATAAAAACATCATCCAGGGTTTCGGTTTTTGGTAGTTTTTCTTTTTTGTGACATCTTTTTGTTAAGTTTTTTAAGTCCGGCTCCCTTCTTTCTATACATGGCGAGCGCCTCCATGGCGGCGTTATGCCGTTTCAATTCTCGCAGCTGCCTGGCATTATTTCTGGCCGAGTTGACGGCTCTGGAGATTCCAGATGCGGCTCCAGCTAAACCACCGATGGCACTCAACTCCGCCAGGGTGGGTAGGAGAAGAATTATGCTGCCAGTTTGATTACGAGAAGTTTCAAGCTCAGTCCTCAACCTGCCTTGCGAGCCTTCAATACTTTACCGTGTTGCGTTTTAGTGAGTGGAAGCGTCACGTTCCCTCTCTTTAGCTGAGAATTGGAAAGGCGGAAAAGGAACTTTGCCAGCTTTGAAGTGTTTTAACATTTTTTGCTTTTGATGGGGAGTCAAAGAGACTGCTACGTTTTTGTACATGATTTTTTCCTCTTTATGGAAAAAAAATAAAGCATCAAGCATCATAGGCTACCGAAACCTCGACTTTACTCCTGTCCAATTTCAAAAACATTATTCTGTTGCTAATGACCAATGCTAAAGCTTTCGTATTTTGGGGGACGGCAGCCCTGAAGCAAATTTTTACTTGCAGATCTATAACTGACGAGGACAATCTCTCTGACTGTTTTGATACGTTGAGGGCAACCAAAGGAGAACATATTGACTTCATAAGCTGGTCTGGATGATCCGAACCCCAACCCGTAGTACTGCTTCTAAATATACGATCATTTGATACAAGTTAGAGATGTTACCTTGTGCAAAATTTACATTTAGATCGAGAAACGGGTAACGTTCGAAATTGAGCGTTACGTGTATGTCTGTAAAGCTTTAATGATCAAAGACTGCCGGATTTTTTTTCGCATCGTTGTCTCTGGCCATCTGAAAACCTATTACTATCCACCTCGGGCATTGAACAGCGCTGGTGGTGATCAATCTCCAAGCGCAACTGGTCGAAGTGGGAAGGTCCATCTGGTCGGAATACCAGTGTCTGAACGCGAGGGGGACGCTGATGCCAGAATCCACCATGGCGTACAGTTTGTTTTTCTGACCATCAGACGGCGTTACATGCGGGAGGTGCCAAGTTATTTGTTCTTAGACTATCTTGCCGGCATCAACCCCCGACGCTCTGAATATAGCATTATCGTCCGACGATCGAATAAGCACCAGCATTTGTTGACAAGCATATAAAATTTTCGTATAGTCTTCGCAAAAGCCCAGTAAGTTGGACAATGGCACGGCGAAGGAAAAACTGCCGTTCGGGTTGTGGGCAAAGAGCACATCTCGTTTGTGTTTCAAAATCAAATTCGCAGTATCGTCTGTTGAAGATGCATTATGGGAGTCCAAAATCCATTGGTCAATTCTGCCTGCTGCTCCGGAGAGTAACTTACTAAGCCTTTAATGGTGCTTGCAAAACCGGGCATATTTAATTGGTCGACTGTCTTGTCGCCTAAATAAATATGCGGCGGCGTTATTCACCAAAGCAATTTTATCTGTCACGGCGTATGTCGAACTGTCGGAACTCTTGACAAGTACACCTTTCACGTGAATGTAGCTTTTGTGCGGGTGGGTGAATAAATCTTGGTTCTGAATGTTAATTCTGATTTCACTGTTGGGAGTATTCACGTTCGTACCCACTATTGGCCCGTACTCGTGATAATTGTAACTGATGACTGATTCGTCCAGTATGAATGGTTCTGTAAGGTTCAGATATTCCTCATTGCTCTCCATCTTTAGGCACTGATGAGACTGTCTATGAATTTGACGTTTTCAGGACTCAGAAATTGTCGCCTACTAGCTCTGAAAGTCTCGTTGTTCCCCCTTTCGCTCGTGGCAATGTTTCTCTTTTATAAGAGCCTCCCAATTGGTTGTGAACGATTGGTTCTTTAGCTAAAGGTAGACTGGGAACAGTCGGTTTAATGATATTCTTATTAAATTTCAACATTTTAGGTTTTTTATTTTTTTTTGTAAGTGTAGTCTCATCGTTAATGTCTCACCTCTCAAATTAACAAGCCTGTCGGTCAACCAAATTCTAATAGAGTAAACCACGTTTTTAGTAACGGGCAGATATATCAGATTGTGAGGTGAAGAAACCACTTTATATCCCGGGGAGACGTTGGGAAAAAACGAGTAGAGAGTCGGTTGCTTTGTTCCGTCTACGTATGAACCAGAGACCAAATCGCAATGAACCAGTATGCTATTCACGTTTAAAATATTCACGCCATTCGTTCCCTCGTGCCGACCGAAACTATAAATCTTGGCTTCGAAACCGAAAATCTTAGCTAAACTAGTTTGCTCAGAAAAGTCGACCTTCAGTCTCCGGTCGGTAATGTTCAGTTCGCACTTCAGAGTGCTTAAATTTCCTTCGATGAGAATGTAAGGCACGTTTTCTGAGTCATTCCAGTGCTTGTTATCTTTCAGTTTTCTGTAAATGATTTTTACAATTTCGTCTAATTCATAACAACCTTCTGAGACGACGATTTTAATCCAGGTGTTACCGTCGTCTGGCTGTAAGTGAAAGAGTTGGTCACGTCCTGTATAACGTTAGGAATAGAGTTGTAAGTTTCCAGATTGACTAGAGCCAATTCGTGGTCACCTTCCAATAGCAGCAGAGAAGCAAAAGCAGTGACAAAGTCGGTTTTTTCTGACGATAAACGAGGGACATTCTTAGTTTAATACATTAGTTAACATCTACCGAATTCACAGATCAGTTTTCGGTTCTCTCCGTCGGACAGCAATGCTTTCTCCGCATTTCTGTGTAAAACTTGAAACCGGCGCTGGACTTCAGTCTTCTCGTACTGTCCTCGTTGTTGTGATATATGGCTTTACTCCTCTTCAGAATATCGTGGTAGTTCAGAAGGCTGGCATCTCCGTCCGGTGGTTTAGTAGGATTTTTCAACATAACCAATTTCCACAAATCGTCCGTCCCTTTGTACTTTTTTCCTCCCACGATCAAGTCGTCGTCTTGAAATTGTACCTCCAATGCACCAATCATGTAATGTTTAGCCTCCGGGTCGTATCGAATGCCAAAAGTGAGGTCGGTCAGAGTCTCTCGAGTGGCAAACATGCTTAGATACTTGGTAGCTAGAGGACCGAGTCTGACTGCGGAATCGCCGAGTAAAGAGGCCTCTTCCATTTGTCTCCTACGAGCCCCTAGCGTGAGGGCAAGTGACATGTCGGAGGGCACGTCAGGTAATGCGCCCGTGGAACTGGAGAGCCGTCTCCTGGCACCTGCGTTAAACTGTATTTCACCATCGTCACTGTCTATATTCTCGTCTTCAGTATCTACGCGGCCCGTAGCCGCCTCCAGAGCTTTCTGAAAATGCTCTAATCGTTTCCCGTGATATTTTTCTTGTTTCTTCTGTCCAGCCTCTAGAGCCAACAGTTCTTTGATTTGTCGTTGACGCTGAGCCGAAGCCTCGCTTCCCTGTAGCATCTGCATTTTAGTCTAGTCTACTTTAGGATCAACTACTGGTTTGAATATCTTTTGCAAATGTTCAGATTCTGTCTGCTTTTCCAGTTTTATATTTTAAAATTTTTGTTTCATACGCTTTTTTAGAGCCTCGTACTGATCAACCTCTTTCTGGGGTTTGCTTCTCTTATTTTTAGTTTTAGTAGACATGACGGTTTAGTAATTTATAAAATAATGTTTAGATTTCTATTTATGACCCAATTTTAAACAGATTTATTTCAAATTTTCCTTGGTCTTAACTTTGATTTGGTTGGATTTCTCATTTTATGTATTTGTTCCAACGGAGGGGCTGATTAAGGTACTGGATTCGTAAAAATGTTTTTTTTTGGCTCATTTTCTCGAAATTTTTGTTATGAGACAAGTTTACGCGAGGAAATAACTATCTACAAGACAATTTGCGGACGTATGTTATGGAACGAGTTCCTGGCACAACAAATGAAAAGCTTACGGTACTTTTACGCTCGCGATTGAACCTCTACGGCACACGCTGCATTTTTAGAGCCTTGTACTGATCGACCTCTTTCTGGGGTTTGCTTCTCTTATTTTTAGTTTTAGCAGGGTTTAGGAACAAACGTTAATGTCAACAAAAACCTAGACGCACGTTAATGTCAACAAAAAAACCTTCGACAGATACGTCGTTGTTAGTCGAGCATTCTTCTATACCTTCGATCCAAGGGTTTACTTTTATCGATGAGTAGGAATCCGTACGGAACAGAGTTCCAAACCAACCACACATGCAACGAAACTCGTCGAAAATCATGTCACCACTAAAGTGGTTATTAAAGACATGTTTGAGGTTTGCTTCGTCTTGCCTGAAGAGAATTATAATGTTGGAATTACCTCGAATAACTCTCTTGGGTATCCTGCTGTAAGTCTGACATAAATAAAAGATCGAGGCATCCGCGTGCCTGCCGTAGGCAAAATAGTGTTCGATTCTGTCTTGTTTCTCAATCATAAAATCGTCGAATAAAATTACCGTTTTGCCACATGGCAGTTCTTCTGGTGGTGGGATATCTTCGTTGTTGGAACAAAAGGTAGCTACGCCCGGACATATTTCCTCGAAAGCTCTCCAGAGATAGAAATATTTGTTTTGAAATAAAGACTTGGAGTACACCTGCAGGCTGTCATAATTCAACCAACCTGGATTGCAAATGAAATTTATAACTAAATTGGTCTTTCCACAACCGGCAGGGCCGCAAATGATGGACCTTACGTCCTCTTGAAAATTCAGTAAATTACCAGTCGATGGTCGCTTATTGACATCGGCTATGTCATAGTTTAACAACTTCATCTTTCAGCTGCTTTAAGAAAAAAATGGTATTTTGATAAATTCTCTACAAAACTAGTATCTAAAATACCTTTTCATTCTCATTTTATAAATAAACAGAGATGTACTGCCTTAAATACAAAAGAGTTACAGCCAGTAAAAACGTCAGGCACGTTGTGACTAAGAATTATCGACAACTGCTGAAGGGCGAGTGTAAAGTGTGCGGCACGAGGAAAGCACAGTTTCAGAAGAGCAGAGGCTCTGGATTGTTGAACAGCGCGATAGACAAGTTGCCGGTGGAACCTCACATTCCGGGATACAACTATTGCGGTCCGGGAACAAAACTGAACAAGAGAATGAACAGAGGCAACGTTGCCATCAATTCACTGGATGAGGCCTGCAAACAGCACGATATCGAATACTCTGCCAAACCAGACTTGGAACGAAAGCACGAAGCTGATCGAAAGTTGGCCTCCAATGCAGTAAAAGTAGCAAAATCTAGCAAAACTGGTCTGAAAGAGAAGTTGGCAGCAGCTGCCGTAGCCGCAGCTTTGAAAACCAAAGTAAAGTTGGGAATGGGAATTAAAAAAAAAGACCAAATGGAAACTTTAGTGGAGGAGCTGCACAAGCCAGCTGGCAAAACTCTCCGAGGAGGCCCGTTCTTAGCTACGGGATAGGTGATTTAGTTCAATCGGACCTGGTGGAGATGTTACCTAACGCGGAACAAAATTACAAATACTTGCTGACTGCCATCGATGTATTCTCTAAATACGCTTGAGCCGTCCCTGTGAAGTCGAAGAACACCGCGGATGTCACTGGCGCTTTTAACGAGATATTAAACACGATGTCTAATCCCCTTAAAAATATACAAAGCGACGAAGGCAAGGAATACCATAATAAAGATTTCGCAGCACTAATGAAAGGCCACAAAATAAACCACTATTCGACCAAGTCAGAACTCAAGGCGAGCGTAGTAGAACACCTAAATCGCACATTGAAGTCGAACATGTGGAAACGGTTCACTCTGCGAGGTAACCACAAGTGGATAGACATTATAGATAAAATTGTCAAAGATTACAACGAGTTCATTCTACCATTAAAATGAAACCATCGAAGTAACTAAACGCGATGAACCGGAGATCAGAAACATATTGCTGAAAAAGAGCCCTTCCAAAAAGAAGAAGAATAGTTTCAAAGTCAGGGATTTAGTAAGAGTGACAACGCCAAAATCTGTATTCAACAAGGGATATTTGCAAAACTTTACCAACGAACTGTTCGAGGTGAGTGAAGTCAGAAAAACTCGACCGACTTGCTACAGGTTGGTCGACCAGCTGGGTAGTAAAATCAAAGGCACTTTTTACGAGCAAGAGTTGCAGAAAACTAACGTGCCGGATCTGTTTTTAGTAGAAGAAATTCTGAAGGGAAAACTCGCTACCTCTTCAGGTGGAAAGGCTACGACGAGCGCTTCGACAGTTGGTTCGACGAAAAGCCAGTTGTTCTAGGAAAATAACAACAAAAATACCAAATTTTTCCTCTTTTTATTTATATTATTAAACTGAGACCAGGACGTTGAAATTATTACCGTTCATGTTATTTATAATATTAAACAGAATCATTCAGTTGGAGCGATGGGAAAAACAAACTTTACCTGCGTTTACTGCGCACAAACGTTTCCTACCCGAGAAATATTGATACAACACCCCGTAAAGACACATAGGAATAGTTACCCACCCGAGTGCGATTGCTTCGAGAGGGAGTCGGGGTGTACAGACGATCCCATCCTCTGTGAACAACGACTCGAGCATCCGAAAGTACAAGAAAGCTGTGCAAGCTGTAGACCCGTTGTACCTTTTACTGTTGATGCGAAGAGGTATAGAAGCTCTACTGTACGAATGTCTCCGGCAATTGGTGACTTGAAGAGCTCAAATTGGTTTAGGAGTGAGTTTCGTTCGAAATGGCCAAGAAATACCAACTGGATTTCAGTCCCGCTACTCCCCAATCTATAATCCATTAGATATTCCCAAGTTACTGGACGCAGCTTATGCTAAAGTCCTATGTTCCATCGACGAATTCACCGAAAGAGGGAGTGGTTGGGTGATAAATCGCTCCTACGAACTCACAATCCGAGTAGCAAAAATCGGCCCGCTCAGACCAGGCTCTTACATTCATCTGCCAGCAAAATTAAAAAAAGAAGTGGAAGTGTGTAGTCAATGTTCAAAATTTCACAGACCAGAAGTGCTTCAAATCAAGCAAGGTGAATCCGAAAGAATACGAAGTATATGTGAGAACGGTAGATTGTTCGATGCTGGACTTTCCAACGCGGCTGGATCACATTGACGCATTCGAGATGGCTAACAAAGATTTATCGATCAATGTGATTGCTTATACCAAAGCGAACGGCTTGCATCCTCTTCGTGTGAGCACGAATTTTAAAGGCCAACCCGTAGATCTTCTTTTAATTACCGACGAGTCGACAAATTTTCACGACTGCGCCATCGTGGATTGTGACCAATTTCTTTGACACCAGGGATCGGGAAGCAACCCGAAATATTACTGTCGAAATTGTTTCGCCGCTTATGGAAAGGCATCGCTGAGACACAAACACAAACTCGATTGAACAAGAACCAATCTGTCACCTCAAGCGCTCAAATTCTTAAAATCGGGCGAAAACATTTTGAAGTTTGAATCTTTCAATAGAAGAAATATTCACCCCAAAATCATACACGTGGATTTCGAGTGCCTTCTGAAACCCGTTCCTTCCTCTAACAGCTCCGGGAAGAAAATCAACCACCATCAACCTTGCAGCTTTGGCTACGTCCTGGTGGGGTATGGAAACTTTAAAAAAGCTGCTTATTACCTGGGAGAGGATGCCGTTGAACAATTCCTCGATCAGTTGGTGATTGAAGCGCGCGAGTACGACGAAACATTAAAAAGAGTCCAACCACTATGCCTCACTCCGGTCCAAGAGGCTGATTTTAACCACGCTGTAAACTGCATCTACTGAAAAAAGCCATTTGGTTCAAAAGATGACAAAGTCCGGGATCACTGCCACATTACCGGCCATTACAGAGGATCTTCTCACTCAAGTTGTAATCTGAATGCCCGAGAGCGCACCACGATCCCCGTGGTATTTCACTGCCTCGAAGCTTACGATATGCATCTACTGGTAAGAGCGGTGCACAAGTTTCCGAAAAAAGTAGAAGTCCTCGCGAGAAATACGGAAAGGTTCATGAGCATGACCATTACCGTTGAAACGGGATGGGATGAAAAGAAAAAAAAGAAAAGGTACATTCGGCTTAAGTTCGTAGACAGCTATAATTTTCTCTCCTCTTTGCTAAAAACTCTGGCGGAGAGACATAAACGTGATTACGAGTTTAGGACGGTGAAGGGGTTCTTGAAAGCTGGTGGGAAGGACAAATGGATCCTTCCCGACGTCCAGGAAGAGACTGCCGTGGATCTGTTAACCCGTAAGGGTTACTACCCATACGAACCCATACGTTTCCAGCATGAGTGTGTTCGAAGAGCAGTCTTTACCACTGAAAGAATACTTTTATTCCAAACTAAAAAAAGAAGGCCTAACTGACGAACAATACGATCACGCCAAAAAGATTTGGAGTATGCTGAAAATCAAAAAGTGTTCCTCTTACCATGAAATGTATCAGCTAACCGACTGTCTGCTTTAGGCAGACATTTTCGAAGAATTCCGCAGGATCTGCTTGCGAGACCACGACATAGATCCGTGCTAATACGTCTCCACCCCAGGGTTTAGCTGGGCGGCAGCTCAAAGATGACCAAGGCCGAACTGGAACTATTTACTCACGCTAGCAAACATAACTTCATCTTGTCGGGAATACGGGGTGGAGTTAGCTTCATTAGTCGAAGGTTCGCGAAGGTCAACAACCCATACATTCCCAAAACGTACGATTCAACAAAACCTAACAAGTACATCATCGATTGGGACCTCAATAGCGGTTACGGCTGGGCCATGAGCCAGCTGCTGCCTTACAACGGCTTTAGGTATTTGACTAAAGATGAGATTCGAGCTTTCGACGTGATTAAGATAGCAGACACGTCGTCGGTAGGATACATTCTGGAAGTAGATCTGTACTACCCGAACAAACTTCACGAGCTCCACAACGACTACCCGCTTGCTGCTGAAAAATTTGAAATAAGAGAAGAATTAGTTTCAGAGTATTCGAAATCTTTGTTGCGAGGAAAACCAGTGAAACCTGTCGTGAAGCTAGTGGCCAACCTACTGAGGAAGACGCGGTACGTAATTCACTACCGTAACCTAGAATTTTACCTCGAACACGCTTGGTCCTTCGTCATGTCAGGAGGGTGCTGAGTTTCAATCAGAAGCCCTGGTTGAAACAATATATAGATTTTCATACGGTAAAACGAAAGGAATCGAAGACGGTGTCTGAAGGGGAATTTCACAAGTTGTGTCCTAATTCGGTGTTTGGGATGACGATTGAACAGGAACAGAAAAGTTTGAAAGTCAAGCTATGCACCGACAGCAAGCGAGCCATCAAATATTCCACCCAACCCAACGCCGATTCGTTTCGGATATTGCACAAAAACCTGGTTCAGATCAACTCGAAAGTACGCAAGGTGACGTGCGATCTTCCCACCTACTCGGGGTTCGCCATACTAGAGTTGCCCAAACTCCTTCTCTACGAATTTCACTCCCGATACATACGTCCCCAATATGGAGATCGAGCAAGACTGCTGTTCACAGAGACGAACTCGCTGTGCTATTGCTTCAAAACAGAGGACGTGTACGTGGACATGTTTAAAAACATGAGTAGATTCGACACTAGTAACTACGATCCTCAACACCCACTGTTCTGCAACGTCAACAAGCAAGTGTTGGGAAAGACGAAAGATGCCACGAAAGAGTTTGTGGGGTTGAGTAGCAAGATATATTCCCTCGTGACCTACCAAAGCGAAAGGAAAAAAGCGAAGGGAATTTCCAAGAGGTTTGTGGAGAAACACTTAAGCCACGAAGATTATAGGGCGACTCTCCATTCTAATCAGGAACAAAGAGGGAGTTGGTACAAGATCGCCAGTGACAACCATCACCAGCTGGCCACGACCGTGGTGAATAAATCCCTACTGTCGGCCTACGACGACAAGAGATTCTTCGTAAACGAAGTAGAAACTTTTGCAATAGGACATCGTGGCATCAATTATATTTCTTACCATGAGGATGACTACGATGGAAATCGTAGTCTTCATAATTTGCTCATGGAGTCTTTATCCGATAATGGAGTATGGACAGGTATGTCCGACGGTGTAATCAGAGATAAAAAGGCAGAAACTCGGTAGAACGGAGATGAAGTGGAACAGAGGATAAAAGAAGCCGAGATGCCAAGAAGCCGAGATGAGGAGATTGCGGCTGAGGGAGAGTAGACAGTTGAAAGTGCAAAATCCAGAAGAGTGGAAGGAGAGAGCCAGGGATAAACGAAGACAGTTAAATATGGATAGGCACGCCACACTAACTCCTATCCAGAAAAAGAAAAAACAAGCTGCGGAAAAAGACCGACGTGCGAGAATGACTGAAGAGGAGAAAAAAGTGTTCAGGGAAAAAAGAAGGTTGGCTCAAAGAGAGCGAAGAGAGAAAAAGAAACGAATGGCTTGGTCATTTGTTGCTTATAATAATGTTTGTTGAATAAAATATTTTTCTTTATTAAATAAAAAACTCTAAGATACATTCTCATCATGGACGCCACTAGCGGTTATTTTATGCTGAGTAAATACCTCAATGTCACGATTGAAAGCGGACCGACTCTCGTTTTTAACAAACAGGCAGGGCTTACCACCGAGTTGATACTCAACTTGTTGGAATGAACCTACCTATACCGACTGTGTGAAAAGATCAATTGGAGCTAACTGTAAACGAAAAACATATGTTGGCAATAATGTTGGAACTGTCCAAACTCGACAGCAGAAACAAATTGAAATTCTTGTTGGATTTTAAAATGAAAGCGCTTCGTGTCGAAGAGGAGAAAAGAATCAGAGTACGATTTACGAATGAGACACGCAAGTGCACTTTGTGGAATATGACCCTAAAACAACGCCGGTGGTTACTTTGTTACAACTTTCGTTTACGGAATGGTCCGAGCTCTATAAACACGTTGCGAGCATCGATAAACTCATGGGGAAAGTTTCCGAAGACGAATAAACGCTTCAGACTGCCTCTGTGTGGCAGTACAACCGACCGGTGAAAAAAAATTCATTGACGATGACTACAGCCCCCGTGTAGGTAGGTATCGTCTACTTCGAAAAGGTTTGGTTGAAGGCAGACCCGGTATTGTAGTAGGTCTGTTTGGAGGGGGGGCTGTGATAACAATGGAATACAATGGATTTTATGGCCAGTCCGTCGTCGTACTACTTTGCATCTACTTAGCTACGCCATACCAGACTCGTTGGCGTAGCCTGAATATCACCACATACAGCGCTCGTACTAAACGGCCATGTCGAACATTGGTCACACTTACTGTTGATGCAAATGAACAGATATCGTGCATCAGAACGTTTGCAATTTCCAAAAGTTTATATTTTCTTCCAATTAGCTACTCAATAGCTAACTCGTTGGAGTAGTCTGAATATCACCACATGCAGCACTCATACTGTGCGGCCATATTGGCCGTGCCGGCCATTGCTCACACTTAGTGTTGATGCAGAAGACAAGCTGTCGTGCAATTGAACATTTGCAATTTCCAAAACTTTATATTTTCTTCAACTTATCTACGCAGTAGCTGATTCGTTCGAATAGCCTGAATATCACTACATACAGCGATCATACTTATCGGTCATGTCGACATTGCTCACACTTACTGTTGATGCAAAAGACAAGAAGCTATCGTGCACTAGAACGTTTGCAATTTCCAAAAGTTATATATATTACTTCTACTTAGCTACGATATAGCAGACTCGTTGGAGTAGCCTGAATATCACCACATACAGCGATCATACTAATCGGCCACGTCGGCCATGTCGGACATTGGTCACACATACTGTTGATACTAAACACCAGATATCGTGCACTAGAACGTTGGCAATTTCCAAAGGTTTATACTTTCTTCCAATTAGCTACGCAATAGCAGACTCGTTGCAGTAGCTTGAATATCACCACATACAAAGCTCATACTAATCAGCCATGTTGGACATTGGTCACAGTTACTGTTGATGCAAAACACAATCTATCGTGCACTTTACGTTTGCAATTTCCAAATGTTTATATTTTCTTCTACTTAGCTACGCAATAGCTAACTCGTTGGAGTAGTCTGAATATCACCACATGCAGCACTTATACTTATCAGCCATGTCGGCCATGTCGACATTGGTCACTCTTACTTTTGATGCAAAAGACAAGAAGCTATTGTGGACTAGAACGTTTGCAATTTCCAAAAGTTTATATTTTCTTCCACTTAGCTACACAATAGCTGACTCGTTGGAGTAGCCTGAATATCACCACATACAGCGCTCATACTTATCGGTCATGTCGATATTGCTCACACTTACTTTTTATGCAAAAGACAAGAAGCTATCGTGCACTAGAACGTTTGCAATTTCCAAAAGTTATATATATTACTTCTACTTAGCTAGGCTATAGCAGACTCGTTGGAGTAGCCTGAATATCACCACATACAGTGCTCGTACTAAACGGCCATGTCGGCCACGTGGAACATTGGTCACACTTACTGTTGATGCAAAAGACCAGCTAACGTGCACTAGAATGTCAGCAATTTCCAAAAGTTTATATTTTCTTCCACTTAGCTACGCAATAGCTTTCTCGTTGGAGTAGCCTGAATATCACCACATACAGCGATCATACTAATCGGCCACGTCGGCCATGTCGGACATTGGTCACAGTTACTGTTGATGCAAAAGACCAGATATCATGCACGAGACCGTTTGCAATTTCCAAAAGTTTATATTTTCTTCCACTTAGCTACGCAATAGTTGACTCGTTGAAGTATCCTTAATATCACCACATACAGCACTATTACTAATCGGCTACGTCGGCCATGTTCAACATTGGTCACACTTACTGTTGATGCAAAATACCAGCTATCGTGCACTAGAACGTCAGCATTTTCCAAAAGTTTATATGTTCTTCCACTTAGCTACGCAATACCTTACTCGCTGGAGTAGCCTGAATATCACCACATACAGCACTCGTACTAAATGGCCAAGTCGGCCATGTCGGCCATTGCTCACACTTAGTGTTGATGGAGAAGACAAGCTGTCGTGCAATTGAACATTTGCAATTTCCAAAACTTAATATATTCTTCCACTTAGCTACGCAGTATCTGATTCGTTGGAATAGTCTGAATATCACCACATACAGTGATCATACTTTTAGGTCATGTCGACATTGCTCACACTTACAGTTGATGCAAAAGACAAGAAGCTATTGTGGACTAGAACGTTTGCAATTTCCAAAGTTTCTATTTTCTTCCACTTAGCTACGCAATAGCTGACTCATTGGAGTAGCCTGAATATCAACACATACAGCGCTCATACTTATCGGTCATGTTGATACTGCTCACACTTACTGTTGATGCCTGTTGATGCAAAAGACAAGAAGCTATCATGCACTAGAACGTTTGCAATTTCCAAAAATTTATATTTACTTAAACTTAGCTAGGCTATAGCAGACTCGTTGGAGTAGCCTGAATATCACCACATACAGCGATCATACTAATCGGCCACATCGGCCATGTCGGACATTGATCACTCTTACTATTGATGCAAAAGACCAGATATCATGCGCTAGACCGTTTGCAATTTCTAAAAGCTTATATTTTCTTCCACTTAGCTACGCAATAACTGACTCGTTGCGGTAGCTTGAATATCACCACATACAACGCTCATACTTATCGATCACGTCGGACATTGCTCACACTTACTGTTGATGCAAAATACAAGAAGCTATCATGCTCTAGAACGTTTGTAATTTCCATGAGTTCATATTTACTTCTACTTAGCTACACTATAGCAGACTAGATGGAGTAGCCTGAATATCAACACCCTAAGCGCTCGTACTAAACGGCCATGTCGGCCAATGCTCACACTTAGTGTAGATGCAAAACACAAGTTATCGTGCAATTGAACATTTGCAATTTCCAAACGTTTATATTTTCTTCCATGTAGCTACGCAGTAGCTGATTCGTTGGAATAGCCTGAATATCACCACATACAGCAATCATACTAATTGGCCACGTCGTCCATGTCGGACATTCGTTACACTTACTGTTGATGCAAAAGACCAGATATCGTTCACTAGACCGTTTGCAATTTCCTAAGGTTAATATTTTCTTCAACTTAGCTACGCAATAGCTGACTCATAGCATTAGCTTGAATATCACCACATACAGCGCTCAAACTTATCGGCCATGTCGGACATTGGTCACACTTACTGTTGATGCAAAAGACAAGCTACCGTGCAATAGAACGTTTGCAATACCCGAAAAGTATATATTTTCTTCTACTTAGCTACGCAATAGCTGATTCATTGGAATCGCTTGAATATCACCACGTACAACGCTTATACTTATCTACTATGTCGGCCATGTCGGACATTGGTCACACTTACTGTTGATGCAAAAGACCGGCTATCGTGCACTGGAACATTTGCAATTTCTAAAAGTTTATATTTTGTTCCAGTTAGCTATCCAACAGCTGACTCGTTGGAGTAGCCTGAATATCAATCACCACATACAGCACTCATACTAAACGGCCCCGTCGGCCATCTCGGACATTGGTCACACTTACTGTTGATGAAAAAGACAAGCTATCTTCCCCTAGAACGTTTGCAATTTCCAAAAGTTTATATTTTCTTCCACTTAGCTACGCAATACCTGACTCGTAGCCTGAATATCACCACATACAGCGCTCATGCTTATCAGTCGTGTCGGTCAAGTCGGAAATTGCTAACACTTATTGTTCATGGAAAAGACAATCTAACGTGCACTAGAACGTTTGCAATTTCCAAAACTTTGTATTTTCTTCCACTTAGCTATGCAATAGCTGACTCGTTTGAGTAGCTTGAATATCACTACATGGAGCGCTCTTACTTAACGGCCATGTTGGCCATGTCGGCCATTGCACACAAAAGATAAGCTATCGTGCACTTGAACATTTGCTATTTCCAAAAGTTTATTTTCTTCCACTTAACTACGCGATAGCTGATTCGTTGGAATAGCCTGAATATCACCACATACAGTGATCATACTAATCGGCCACTGCAACGTACGAACTCCTATAACATTACTTTAAACAGCTTAAGGCTAACCTAAGACAAGCTAAGGCTAAGCTGCCATAAGGGCAAGGAATCAACCAATACTGTTGACTGCGATCTCTGTGTGGCTACCTGAAGGGTGGCTCTATGCCTCTTTATTCAATTACAATTATGCATGACATCACATACGACGTCATGCTACATTATGCATCACAATGAAAAGAGGTTGCAGCAAGGTGGTGCACCCTCTACACTGAGAGCTATTAGTCGGACACCACTCTCACCTCTCATAAAAAATAAAAAAATATATTTTTGAGAGTGTTTTTACCAATTTTCAAAAATTTCAAGTTTGAATCTTTATACGTAAAATTGGAAATTTTTCCCTTTTTGACGTTAAATTCCTAAATTCAAAAATATTAACAATATACGATTATTTTAACAAGTTTTCTTATCAGCCGTGTCAACCATGTCGACATTGCTCACACTTACTGTTGATGAAAAAGAAAAGAAGCTATCCTGCGCTAGAACGTTTGCAATTTCCAAAAGTTTATATGTTCTTCCACTTAGCTACGCAATACCTTACTCGTTGGAGTAGCCTGAATATCACCACATACAGCACTCATACTGTGCGGCCATGTCGGCCGTGTTGGCCATTGCTCACACTTAGTGTTGATGCAGAAGACAAGCTGTCGTGCAATTGAACATTTGCAATTTCCAAAACTTTATATTTTCTTCAACTTATCTACGCAGTAGCTGATTCGTTCGAATAGCCTGAATATCACTACATACAGCGATCATACTTATCGGTCATGTCGACATTGCTCACACTTACTGTTGATGCAAAAGACAAGAAGCTATCGGCACTAGAACGTTTGCAATTTCCAAAAGTTATATATATTACTTCTACTTAGCTACGATATAGCAGACTCGTTGGAGTAGCCTGAATATCACCACATACAGCGATCATACTAATCGGCCACGTCGGCCATGTCGGACATTGGTCACACATACTGTTGATACTAAAGACCAGATATCGTGCACTAGAACGTTGGCAATTTCCAAAAGTTTATACTTTCTTCCAATTAGCTACGCAATAGCAGACTCGTTTTAGTAGCTTGAATATCACCACATACAAAGCTCATACTAATCAGCCATGTTGGACATTGGTCACAGTTACTGTTGATGCAAAACACAATCTATCGTGCACTTTAACGTTTGCAATTTCCAAATGTTTATATTTTCTTCTACTTAGCTACGCAATAGCTAACTCGTTGGAGTAGTCTGAATATCACCACATGCAGCACTTTTACTTATCAGCCATGTCGGCCATGTCGACATTGGTCACTCTTACTTTTGATGCAAAAGACAAGAAGCTATTGTGGACTAGAACGTTTGTAATTTCCAAAAGTTTATATTTTCTTCCACTTAGCTACACAATAGCTGACTCGTTGGAGTAGCCTGAATATCACCACATACAGCGCTCATACTTATCGGTCATGTCGATATTGCTCACAATTACTGTTTATGCAAATGACAAGAAGCTATCGTGCACTAAAACGTTTGCAATTTCCAAAAGTTATATATATTACCTCTACTTAGCTAGGCTATCGCAGACTCGTTGGAGTAGCCTGAATATCACCACATACAATGCTCGTACTAAACGGCCATGTCGGCCATGTCGAACATTGGTCACACTTACTGTTGATGCAAAAGACCAGCTAACGTGCACTAGAATGTCAGCAATTTCCAAAAGTTTATATTTTCTTCCACTTAGCTACGCAATAGCTTTCTCGTTGGAGTAGCCTGAATATCACCACATACAGCGATCATACTAATCGGCCACGTCGGCCATGTCGGACATTGGTCACACTTACTGTTGATGCAAAAGACCAGATATCATGCACGAGACCGTTTGCAATTTCCAAAAGTTTATATTTTCTTCCACTTAGCTACGCAATAGTTGACTCGTTGAAGTATCCTTAATATCACCACATATAGCACTATTACTAATCGGCTACGTCGGCCATGTTCAACATTGGTCACACTTACTGTTGATGCAAAATACCAGCTATCGTGCACTAGAACGTCAGCTTTTTCCAAAAGTTTATATGTTCTTCCACTTAGCTACGCAATACCTTACTCGCTGGAGTAGCCTGAATATCACCACATACAGCACTCGTACTAAATGGCCAAGTCGGCCATGTCGGCCATTGCTCACACTTAGTGTTGATGGAGAAGACAAGCTGTCGTGCAATTGAACATTTGCAATTTCCAAAACTTAATATATTCTTCCACTTAGCTACGCAGTATCTGAATCGTTGGAATAGTCTGAATATCACCACATACAGTGATCATACTTTTAGGTCATGTCGACATTGCTCACACTTACAGTTGATGCAAAAGACAAGAAGCTATTGTGGACTAGAATGTTTGCAATTTCCAAAGTTTATATTTTCTACCACTTAGCTACACAATAGCTGACTCATTGGAGTAGCCTGAATGTCAACACATACAGCGTTCATACTTATCGGTCATGTCGATACTGCTCACACTTACTGTTGATGCCTGTTGATGCAAAAGACAAGAAGCTATCGTGCACTAGAACGTTTGCAATTTCCAAAAAATTATATTTACTTCAACTTAGCTAGGCTATAGCAGACTCGTTGGAGTAGCCTGAATATCACCACATACAGCGATCATACTAATCGGCCACATCGGCCATGTCGGACATTGATCACTCTTACTATTGATGCAAAAGACCAGATATCATGCGCTAGACCGTTTGCAATTTCTAAAAGTTTATATTTTCTTCCACTTAGCTACGCAATAGCTGACTCGTTGCGGTAGCTTGAATATCACCACATACAGCGCTCATACTTATCGATCACGTCGGACATTGCTCACACTTACTGTTGATGCAAAATACAAGAAGCTATCATGCTCCAGAACGTTTGTAATTTCCATGAGTTCATATTTACTTCTACTTAGCTACACTATAGCAGACTAGATGGAGTAGCCTGAATATCAACACCCTAAGCGCTCGTACTAAACGGCCATGTCGGCCAATGCTCACACTTAGTGTAGATGCAAAACACAAGTTATCGTGCAATTGAACATTTGAAATTTCCAAACGTTTATATTTTCTTCCATGTAGCTACGCAGTAGCTGATTCGTTGGAATAGCCTGAATATCACCACATACAGCAATCATACTAATTGGCCACGTCGTCCATGTCGGACATTCGTTACACTTACTGTTGATGCAAAAGACCAGATATCGTTCACTAGACCGTTTGCAATTTCCTAAGGTTTATATTTTCTTCAACTTAGCTACGCAATAGCTGACTCATAGCAGTAGCTTGAATATCACCACATACAGCGCTCAAACTTATCGGCCATGTCGGACATTGGTCACACTTACTGTTGATGCAAAAGTCAAGCTACCGTGCAATAGAACGTTTGCAATACCCGAAAAGTATATATTTTCTTCTACTTAGCTTCGCAATAGCTGATTCATTGGAATCGCTTGAATATCACCACGTACAACGCTTATACTTATCGACCATGTCGGCCATGTCGGACATCGGTCACACTTACTGTTGATGCAAAAGACCGGCTATCGTGCACTGGAACATTTGCAATTTTTAAAAGTTTATATTTTCTTCCAATTAGCTATCCAACAGCTGACTCGTTGGAGTAGCCTGAATATCAATCACCACATACAGCACTCATACTAAACGGCCCCGTCGGCCATCTCGGACATTGGTCACACTTACTGTTGATGAAAAAGACAAGCTATCTTCCACTAGAACGTTTGCAATTTCCAAAAGTTTATATTTTCTTCCACTTAGCTACGCAATACCTGACTCGTAGCCTGAAAATCACCACATACAGCGCTCATACTTATCAGTCGTGTCGGTCAAGTCGGAAATTGCTAACACTTATTGTTCATGGAAAAGACAATCTAACGTGCACTAGAACGTTTGCAATTTCCAAAAGTTTGTATTTTCTTCCACTTAGCTATGCAATAGCTGACTCTTTTGAGTAGCTTGAATATCACTACATGTAGCGCTCTTACTTAACGGCCATGTTGGCCATGTTGGCCATTGCCCACAAAAGATAAGCTATCGTGCACTTGAACATTTGCTATTTCCAAAAGTTTATTTTCTTCCACTTAACTACGCGATAGCTGATTCGTTGGAATAGCCTGAATATCACCACATACAGCGATCATACTAATCGGCCACTGCAACGTACGAACTCTTATAACATTACTTTAAACAGCTTAAGGTTAACCTAAGACAAGCTAAGGCTAAGCTGCCATAAGGGCAAGGAATCAACCAATACTGTTGACTGCGATCTCTGTGTGGCTACCTGAAGGGTGGCTCTATGCCTCTTTATTCAATTACAATTATGCATGACGTCACATACGACGTCATGCTACATAATGCATCACAATGAAAAGAGGTTGCAGCAAGGTGGTGCAACCTCTACACTGAGAGCTATTAGTCAGACACCACTCTCACCTCTCATAAAAAATAAAAAAAATATATTTTTGAGAGTGTTTTTACCAATTTTCAAAAATTTCCAGTTTGAATCTTTATACGTACAATTGGAAAATTTTCCCTTTTTGACGTTAAATTCCAAAATTCAAAAATATTAACAATATACGATTATTTTAACAAGTTTTCTTCCAATTTAGTTTTTTAACAAGTTTCTTCTGGCAAAGATCAATTTTTTGCATTCAATAATTCGACTCAAACTTTATTCTTGCGAGATCGTCAAATTTTCTTCAAAACTGTACTAAAATGGCACTCGTTAGCATACCTTAATTCTCCGATACCTCTAATCGCTAAAGATACCAAGGTCGGCTAAGATATCTCAAATGGCCTTCTACACACCAGATGAACATGCCACCAACCAACGAACACAAACGCACTGTTGAACCCTGCACGGACTCATCCACTCAATAAAAGTAGGATGCTTGGAGATGTAGCTATTTCAGCTGGAACATAAACAGTTGTTATTAACAAGCATTCCACACATCTCCTTCCCTTCAATTGGATTGGTCTGACACGGTAAACTTGCTCATCGCAAACATAGCCAATAAAATTCAACACTTGTAACTCATTAATATTCACTGCAAGCTTGCAGACTTGACAGGAAATTTAGTAATCAATTTCAACGCCTGCAAGAACGTGAAATTGAAAAAAGGCAACGGATTTAATTCAACATAACGAGTCATTTTCGACTGTTCTTCGCCACCGGAATAGTTCGAGCTAGGGAAGAGTTCCTGTCTCAACTGATGTACGCTAAATGTGAACGGCACAAACTAGGCACAAATAAGCAGATCGTTTATCGGAATATTTCGGTAACGAAGTTGGTTTTCGCAACGAACGGCTATTTACAAAATTAACGGTCTTAATTTTTTTAATTACATTGGCGTTAATTTGAATTCAAATAGCTTGTTTCTAGTTTTTTCTTTATGTGTTTATTTTAATAACACTGATTAATTTAGGTCTCGGCTTAGTGTCGTTAAATACAGAAATAGAATTAGAATTAGGCTACGTAATTAACATCAACCAACGCAAATGTTTAATTTTGTAAACAATATTAGTTCATACTCAATACGCTGGTACTTATTAGTATGAAAATATTTCACTTCAACATTAACATTAGTGCATTTCACAACTATGTCGGTAACCTGAACAGAACAAAATAGGCACAAGAGAATACCTAACGACCCCGCAAAAAAATATTAAGGCAATATTTATATTTTATTTTTAGTTTTCTAATTACTATGCCAAATTAGTTAAAAAAATTTAACAAACACAACGCTTCAATGCCTAGCATTGCACTTCGACGCTTATTTATTTATTCTGACCTAAGTCTAGACAAGGCCGTAGCAGATGTGCGCTCAATTCAACACTTTCGAGAAAACATTCTTTAACTCGTGATAGACAGGAAAAGGCACAAATACCTCACCCAATCACCACTTACGGTAGTGACTTAATTGGGCTCACTATAGCTGTTAAATTATAAAGTCGAAACTAGTTAGTCTCGCTAACCCCCAGTCACAACAAATTTAACAAATTGATATTCAGTATGCAAACTAAATGGATATTAGCTTGTAACATTAATCCAAGTCCTAGTTGCTTAACTGTGTCACTGAACGTAACAGTACCAAACTGCAAATCGGTTATATGAGATTACTATTATACAATATACTCAGAAGGAAAAAGAATACTATTCCTTTCCCTGAGTTAAACTCAAAGCCTAACTATAGTTCAGCTATCAACTGCAGTCCACCCGACCACACTAACAAAAAATGCTTAGATGTACAATTAATCAAGTTGTTAAATTCTTAAAAACAATAACGAGCAACACTAAACTTCGGTTACATCAGTTATTTTACCATGATGAGTTTCAGCAAGTCAGACCAAAACTAATAAAAGTCATAAAGCAACCTTGAGCAGCTTAGCTCGGACACCTTATGGCCCAAGCCAGTCTGGCTTAACCAGAACCCCTTACGATTCTGGTGAAGTACAACATTGCATAAGCAATATAACTGCTTTCCAGAAACCATACGCTGATATCAACAATTTACCAACGCTATAGCTTAACTAATGGTTGACATAAACCTAAAAAGTCAAGTCACTACGTAAAATATTACTAATTAAAGGTACAATTACTGCACACTTTTCACAATATTAGCTCACTACTAGCTTTCAACGGAAATGTTTGCAGCTTAAATATTTTAGGAAGACTTGGCCTATTAAAGCTTTCAAAACTGTCAGTTTTAAATCTTTAAGGTAGCCAGTACTCTAAATCTTTTAATATGCTCAACACTTAGCTTCTACAGCTCACTTAAATCTTTTAGTAAGATTGGCGTATTAAATGTTTCAAAACTCTCAGTTTTAAATCTTTTAAGGTAGACAAAACTCTAAATCTTTTAATATTGAATTACTTCACTAGTAAACCTTATAACCATACCAATATTTAAATAATTTAAGTTAGTAGTCACCTTTGTATAAATCTTTCAAACACTCACAGGGTTTTGAATCTTTTAACAAGTACAACCTTATAAATCTTTTAAATTTAGTGGTTATAACGAAATTTCAAAAATTTGATATTTAATCCAAAATACTCAGCTTCTACAGCTCACTTAAATTTCGTAAACAATTGTTAACTAAACAATTAACTCAATACTTATTCTCGCTTAAGTATACCTGATTAAAAAGGCTAACACTACCTTTCATAATGCTTCCCTGCATAACCTAACAACGTTAGTCATGACTTACAGGTCCAAGCAACAACAAGAATTATTACTAACCCAAGTAACCACGATACATAACCACCAACTTTCCCTTTTTAAAACGTGTTGGCCGCCCGCCCGAATTAAAACACAATTAGCTATTTAAATTGGAAATAACCAACACTAACGTGTAACAAGGGCCTCAGCAACCAAAGCGTTCTCACTATTTTTTGGCAGAACATCCTGTGACTTACGACAACCAGAAAATTTCTTAGCACAAAAAATACAGTACCTTTTGTATCCAAACACCCACTGAAACCTGACATCCAAGCTTGAGGAAGGCATCCCTGTCGTGGTTCCTGGGGTTGGTCAGAAAAACTCTGTAACATCTCATTTCCCGGAAAAGGAACTGGCTTAAAATCATTTTTAAGACTTTTAAGGTGGTAACTCCCACATGGTCGCCACTGTAATGTATTTTCTCTTATAACATTACTTTGAACAGCTTAAGGTTAACCTAAGACAAGCTAAGATTGAGCTGCCTTAAGGGCAAGGAATCAACCCATACTGCTGACTGCGATCTCTCTGTGGCCACCTGAAGGGTTGCTCTATGCCTTTTTATTCAATTACAATTATGCATGACGTCACATACGACGCCATGCTACATAATGCATCACAATGAAAAGAGGTTGCAGCAAGGTGGTGCGCTTCTACACTGAGGGCTATTAGGCGGACATCACAGCTACGTCGGCCATGTCGGACATTGGTCACACTTACTGTTGCTGCAAAAGACCAGATATCGTGCACTAAAACGTTTGCAATTTCTAAAAGTTTGTATTTTCTTCCACTTAGCTATGCAATAGCTGACTCGTTGCAGTAGCTTGAATCTCACAACATACAGTGCTCATACTTAACGGTCATGTCTAACATTGCTCACACTTACTGTTGATGCAAAAGGCAAGCTATTGTCCACTTGAACATTTGCAATTTCCAAAAGTTTATATTTTCTTCCACTTAGCTACGCAATAGCTGATTCGTTGGAATAGCTTGAATATTGTTTGAGATGTAATCTCAGCACACAAATAGATATTTATGCAATTACTCCGTTTCTCTGTAATGTTAATTAATTCTCTATTCCAAGCGGCCGGCACTTGCAACTGTTAAACGCTCGGCTTATTGTTATTACGTACATTCCTTTGTTGTCATTGATATCTATTGACGCCTTGTTTTCCCCGGCCTCCTCCTTCTGTTTTCTGCGATCGAATTGGCAGGGTCTAGGCCAGCCTCCTTTCGTCAGACATTCGGCCTTGTTTTGGCCAGTGTTAAAGGGAACGTTTCTCCCCAAAACAGAAAACTAAAGGTTTGTTACGGACGATCATGATTGCCTGCTAAACCATCGCCTGAAGGGGATGGAAACCGGAAAATGAGCAGATAAGTAGCGTCAACTACGTTTGTGTTCTGGGCATACCGTCATCTTGTTGGATAGTATGGAATGTAGGACTTGTTTTATTTATGAGGAGGACCTTTTACCAATGCCTTACAAACTGTAACTTTTACGACTTTGTGGTGATCTTTGATAAATAAAACCCCATAGTAATCGTCAAATACGAACTGGTTTATGCGTCCTTTTTCATGTAGTAGGACACGGAGCAATCGATCCACACTTATACCGTGGCCTCTCTTGTTTCTCCTTGGAACTTGTTAGGCATCATAGACTAGCCGAGTTAATCTAACTATATATATATGTTGATATTCTGACTGTGTCTCTTTTACCACATAATGCCGCATTCAGCAGTTAGGTTAGACAGTTTGAAATATTCTTTTCGGACTCTGCTGCTTACGTTCCATTGTCGGGCGCAGCTCTATTATCTCCCCTTTTTATCGTGGCTCACAAGGGAAAATAGTCCTTTGCGTCGGGCAATTATCTCGTGTTTGGTCGTGAGCGGCGGGTGGAGATCTGCTGTTAGGTCCGCCGCACGAAGCTCCGATTAACACAGTTTGGTAGCAACGAGCGTACTTTGCTCGCTTTTGTCTTTTCCGTGGTCCGTCTTTCGTTTGACTCGGTGTGTGTGTGATCACTACATTTGATATACATAACCGACAGTTTGAGAGTACGAGGTGTATACTACATTGATGCGGCTACACCCTCTTAGTTTGGTAACTATGGTTGACAGCGTTTATTTTTGTCAGCGCAACTGTATTACCTTCCTCCGATAAGTGAAGTTTCAGTTTTTTAACGAACAGTTTGCCGTAGCTCCGTAGCAGTATTAGAATCGTACCGCCTATACTCGTCATAAACCCAGAACATTTGTAATGAGAATATAACACCGCTTTTTTTCCAACGTTCCTAGCTACGCTGCCCCAGCTCATTGATTTAAGCTACTTGCCGCATTACTATCCCCGTGAACAACGTTGCAGTCCGTTTCCCCCAGCAAAACTGACATCCACCTATGCTTAGGCTCCCTCCGATCAAGACGCAGACATTGAAGTTTTAATAAACGAATCAGCGATCCCTGTTCCCCACATCGCGTGTTTATAATTACTCTAGGATCACTACATGAAGGTTTCCTTCTTTATTTATTCCCAGTCCAGAGTTAAACTTACCAGTGATAAACCACATTAGGCCAGACTTGGAATGCTTAATGCCACTTTTGCCTTTTTGTACACGGTATGATATCACTCCTTTAATTTTCCCGGACAATGGTAGTCTATTGTCCAACTCGTGTCTATAGATGTCTAACCCCATTAGTTGGAGCACCCACTCGTTTGCGGTTACCAGGCCCATTGCATGCCTAACGCACGTCATTTGCAGACCTGCATTTGACCCTTGTATGCTGTTGCAATTTTGCCTAGCTCTCATAGGATTTGTTGCATGCTGTCGTATGCTGTCTTTGAACTCACGTCTCGTATGGTGTTTGTAACATCCTGTCCACCTGCCCTCTTGCATAGACTTCAAGGAATCAACGTTACACCCATGTAACATTCCGAGAGGGTACTAACTCTGGTGAAGATAGATTTGTTATAACTTTCCCTCCTTTTGCAGGAAGAGAAGCCTCCTCCGACCTCAAGTTGTGACTGCTTCTTCTGTTGTGTACACCCTCCTGTCGTCCAGAGTGCTAAACCGTTTGGTGTTGTTAAAATATATTTAAGCTTTCCAATATTAGACTGGCTAGCTATGGTCTCTTAGGGATTCCTCACACGAGGAACTTGTGTGTGTGCTTCAGGGCGATCTTGTGACCACCCGCCTCCTCTGTTTCCTTCCCTTGCCACCTTCCAGACCTTTGCGTAAAGAAACCGGTAAGTAGGCTAACATAGTTTGTCGTGTTGTACCCAGTGAACTCAGTTGATAAGGTCCTACACACTCAACTGTTTGGTAAGGTATAATGTTAAGTTGTAGTTTAAGATTTCTACGTTCTTACATTTGCTCTTTAGAATTTTGATATGCAAATTATTGATATTGGTCCTTTGCATACCTTGTAACTGGTAACGGTATATAACCCAAAGGTATTCCCCTAATTACTGCTCTCATTACCAGTACACGGTATAGACTTAAGGCACTGAAATTTGTATTTCTACCCCAACTCCTTTTTTTTTATCTAGAAATGGGCTAGAGTGCAGCCGGCGAGTTAAGACTTTATATACTTCGTCTGATAGGTTTATCAAGACCTAGGCTTGGGTATACGTTGCCTATTCTTTCAGGGAACTAATTTCTTGTTATATCTGAAGTTACGGCCCACATTCCACTAGACTTATGGTTATGATATCACAACTCTTATAGTCCCTATTACTTTTAGACCCATACAACGTGTGGTGTAACCTGGTGAACTAGTGAGTTACAGTACCGTTAGTTAGTACTGTGTACTGTGCCCTGAGGAGTTAAACTCTAGTTGCCTAAGCTTTTACCTTTATTTGGCCTTTGTGTGATTGAGTTAATAGAGAGGTGAATCCCCTTTTTTGGGACATATATCACACCTTTCCAAATCGGCCTCTTTACACCTAAAGACCCTTTTGACCATTTTACTATTAGTTATGTCTTCAAACCCGTACAGTTAAAGGCCCCCCTTTTTCCTTGCCCATATACCATTGTCGTTCGTCTTGCCTTGCTTACTAAAAGCTACCTGTTATTATAATGGCCTATTTCAGTTGCCCTATGGCTGCTCTTCCACAAGAGGCCACTGCACTTTGCCCCCACGTTACAAAGGCGTAGAGGTATTGACCGAAGGTAATTACCAGACCTGTGCTAATAAAATAGAAGGCTTCAAGATCAAGAATGGGTAGGGAGTTGTATTACACAATCCTCCGCCGGCAGCCAATGATCCTCCAGCAGTCATCGATGCCTATAACCTCAAGAATGGGGAATGCATGTTTTTAACTTTAAACAATTCCTGCTCCTATACTTTTCCCATTCAGAGGCGTAATGAATGCGCGAACCATTTGGGATACATTGCGCAATAGGTACGGTAGACAATACCCCGATTACTCTGACTATCTTTATAGACAATTCAGCAAGACCAGGATCCACCCTTCAGAGTACATACCCTCCTACACTACGAGAGTGATTGGACTCAGTCAGACCTGCATCGCGGCCGGTAGATTGGTAACTGAGCGCGAGGTGTGCCTCATTATATTGGATGGACTCGACAGGCCAGTTTGATATGACAAAGGAGAAGGTCTACCAACATGCCAATTAAACTATCGACACTTTGCAGCAGTACCTTGGCCATAAACAACTGTTGTTAGAACAGAAGGCTCAGTCATTCAACTACCCGGTTCTCTGGGCATGCGGACCCCCTGCCGGTGCCCTTACAGACTGTTTCTGGGTACAAACCCAGTTACCCCCAGTATTTATACTCAGCTGATACTGTACTTTACACATCCCAACACCACTCCTGATGTTAGAAGTGCTTGGCCCTGCTGGAGCTGTGTGAGTACTGACCATAAATTTGACGGCTGTGACAAGATCCCCCGTGCAAGCTGTGTAGGACCACGGTGGTCGATTTGCTGGGGTTATGGACACCGAAAATCTATTTGTCCAAACCGTCAAGCTCAGGGGCAGGATCGCCAAACAGACCGTCCACCCCCACCGAGGTCATGAGGGGGTAATCCCCGACCAGGGGTGATAATGGACAAGGTGGTCAACGACAGCGCAGGAGCCAATACACGGACCCGGATTATGGTGTGGATGAATGTGCCTTTGGGTTGTCCACACTTGAAGAGGCAAATGACTCACCTCCTGAGAATAAAGTAGACCCTACACTACGTTATGACAGTGGGGCCAGTTCCAATATTGTTAACTTCTATTCCCCGTCGATTACCCTAAAGACATGTAAGAAAGTGAACGTTAGGCTTGCCATGTCAGCGCAACTCCAAAGGTTATCAAATTGAGGATGTCCCAGTGTTCAAGATGAACCTGAAATGGAAGCAGTTCGCCGAACATCTCTTGCTAAAGGACACAATCTATATGCCAATGCACGATACAGCTACGTTTCCCTAGCCCTCCTGCAGGATGCAGGATATGATGTACGAAAAACCCCACAAAGAGTATTCGTGATGCAGCGCTCCACTCCACGTCGTTGCTTCATGGTCTTAGAGAGAACTCATAATGCCTATGAATCAGCTGACTCGTTGAAGTAGCCCGAATATCACCACATACAGTGCTCGTACTAAACGGCCATGTCGGCCATGTCGGTCATTGCTCAACAGCGCAACATACAGTGCTCATACTTAACGGTCATGTCTAACATTGCTCACACTTACTGTTGATGCAAAAGGCAAGCTATTGTCCACTTGAACATTTGCAATTTCCAAAAGTTTATATTTTCTTCCACTTAGCTACGCAATAGCTGATTCGTTGGAATAGCTTGAATATTGTTTGAGATGTAATCTCAGCACACAAATAGATATTTATGCAATTACTCCGTTTCTCTATAAGGCTAATTAATTCTCTATTCCAAGCGGCCGGCACTTGCAACTGTTAAACGCTCGGCTTATTGTTATTACGTACATTCCTTTGTTGTCATTGATAACTATTGACGCCTTGTTTTCCCCGGCTTCCTTCTTCTGTTTTCTGCGATCGAATATACTTATCAGCCGTGTCGGCCATGTCGATATTGGGCACACTTATTGTTGCTGCAAAAGACAAGAAGCTATTGTGGACTAGAACGTTTGCAATTTCCAAAAAAAAATATTTTCTTCCACTTAGCTACGCAATAGCTGACTCGTTGGAGTAGCCCGAATATCACTACATACAGCGCTAGTACTAAATAGCCATGTCGGCCATGTCGGCCATTGCTCACACTTAGTGTTGATGCAAAAAACAAGCTATCGTTCACTTGAACATTTGCAATTTCCTAAACTTTATATTTTCTTCCACTTAGCTAGGCTATTGCAGACTCGTTAGAGTAGCCTGAATATCACCACATACAGTGCTATTATTGCGCAAATACAGCGCAATTGTGCACTAGAAAGTCAGCAATTTCAGAAAGTTTATATTTTGTTCCACTTAGCTACTCAGTAGCTGACTTGTTGGAGCAGCCCGAATATCACTACAAACAGCGCTAGTACTAAATGGCCATGTCGTCCATGTTGGTCATTGCTCACACTTAGTGTTCATGCAAAAAACAAGCTATCGTGCACTTGAACATTTGCAATTTCCTAAACTTTATACTTTCTTCCACTTAGCTACGTAATAGCTGATTCATTGGAATAGCCTGAAAATCACCACATACAGTGATCATAATAATCGGCCACGTCGTCCATGTGGGAGATTGGTCACACATACTGTTGATGCATACTATCGAGCACTAGGACATTTGCAATTTCTAAAAGTTTATACTGACTTGTTGGAGTATCCTGAATATCACCACATGCAGCAATAATACTTAACGACCATGTCGGACATTGGTCAACACTTACTGTTGATGCAAAAGACAAGCTATCGTACAGTAGAACGTTTGCTATTCCCAAAAGTTTTTGTTTTCTTACACTTAGCTATGCAATAGTTGACTCGTTGGACTATCCTGAATATCACCACATACAGTGCTATTACTAATCGGCCATGTCGGCCAAATCAAACATTGGTCACACTTATTATTGATGCAAAAGACCAGGTATCGTGCACTAGAACGTCAGCAATTTCTAAAAGTTTATATTTTCTTCCACTTAACTATGCAATAGCTGATTCGTTGGAGTAGCCCGAATATCACTTCATACAGTGCTCGTACTAAACAGCCATGTCGGCAATGTCGGCCATTGCTCAACAGCGCTCATACTTATCGGCCATGTCAGGCATTGGCCATCTTACTGTTGATGAAAAAGACAAGCTATAGTGCACTAGAACGTTTGCAATTTCCAAAAGTTTTATTTTCTGCTACCCAATAGGTGACTCGTTGGAGTAGCCTGAATATCATCCACATACAGCGCTCATACTTATCGGCCACGGCGACATTGTTCACGCTTACTGTTGATGCAAAAGACAAGAAGCTATCGTGCACTAGAACGTTTCAATTTCCAAAAGTTTATATTTACTTCAACTTAGCTAGGCTATTGCAGACTCGTTAGAGTAGCCTAAATATCACCACATACAGCGCTATTACTAATCTGCCACATTGGCCTTGTCGAACATTGGTCAGACTTACTGTTGATGCAAAAAACACCAGCTATTGTGCACTAGAACGTCAGCAATTTCCAAAAGTTTATATTTTCTTCCACTTAGCTACGTAATAGCTGACTCGTTGGAGTAGCCCGAATATCACTACATACAGCGCTAGTACTAAATAGCCATGTCAGGCCATGTCGGCTATTGCTCACACTTAGTGTTGATGCAAAAAACAAGCTATCGTTCACTTGAACATTTGCAATTTCCTAAACTTTATATTTTCTTCCACTTAGCTACGCAATAGCTGATTCAATGGAATAGCCCGAAAATCACTTCATACGGTGCTCGTACTAAACAGCCATGTCGGCCATGTCGGCCATTGCTCAACAGCGCTCATACTTATCGGCCATGTCAGACATTGGTCACACTTACTGTTGATGAAAAAGAAAAGCTATTGTGCACAACAACGTTTGCAATTTTCAAAAGTTTATATTTTCTGCCACTTACCTACCCAGTAGGTGACTCGTTGGAGTAGTATGAATATCACCACATGCAGGGCTTATACTTATCAGCCGTGTCGGCCATGTCGATATTGGGCACACTTATTGTTGCTGCAAAAGACAAGAAGCTATTGTGGACTAGAACGTTTGCAATTTCCAAAATTAAATATTTTCTTCTACTTACCTATGCAATAGCTGACTCGTTGGAGTAGCCTGAATAATACCACATGTAGCACTCATACTTATCGGCTATGTCGAGATTGCTCACACGTACTGTTGATGCAAAAGACAAGAAGCTATCATGCACTAGAATTTTTGCAATTTCTAAAAGTTTATATTTACTTCAACTTATCTATGCTATACCAGACTCGTTCGAGTAGCCTGAATATCACCACATACAGCGCTATTAATAATCGGCCACATCGGCCATGTCAAACATTGGTCACACTTACTGTTGATGCAAAAGACCAGGTATCGTGCACTAGAACATTGCAATTTCCAAAAGTTTATATTTTCTTCCTCTTAGTTACGCAATAGCTGACTCGTTGGAGTAGTCTGTATATCACCACATGCAGGGCTAATACTTATCTGCCATGTCGGCCATGTCGATATTGGTCACACTTATTGTTGATGCAAAAGACAAGAAGCTATCGTGCACTAGAATTTTTGCAATTTCTAAAAGTTTATATTTACTTCAACTTATCTATGCTATACCAGACTCGTTGGAGTAGCCTAAATATCACCACATACAGCGCTATTACTAATAGGCCATGTCGGCCATGTCAAACATTGGTACATTTACTGTTGATGCAAAAGACCAGGTATCGTCCACTAGAACGTCAGCAATTTCCAAAGTTTATATTTTCTTCACTTAACTATGCAATAACTGACTCGATGGAGTAGTCCGAATATCACTACATACAGTGCTCGTACTAAACGGCCATGTGGGCCATGTCGGCCATTGCTCAACAGTGCTCGTACTTAATGGCCATGTCAGACATTGGTCACACTTACTGTTGATGCAAAAGACAAGCTATTGTGCATTACAACGTTTGGAATTTCCAAAGTTTATATTTTCTTCCACTTAGCGACGCAATAGCTAACTCGTTGGAGTAGCCTGAATATCACTACATACAGTGCTCATACTTGACGGCCATGTCGGCCATGTTGGACATTGGTCACACTTACTGTTGATGCAAAAGACAAGAAGGTATTGTGGACTAGAACGTTTGCAATTTCCAAAAGTTTTTTTTCTGCCACTTAGCTCGCAATAGATTACTTATTGGAGTAGCCTGAATATCACCACATACAGTGCTCATACTTAATGGCTATGTCGGCCATGTCGGCTATTGCTCACACTTAGTATAGATGCAAAAGACAAGCTATCGTGCACTT
>JAHWFP010215787.1:866-15801 GCA_023313725.1 Lithobius niger
GTGTGGTTTGTAGGGAAGGATGTCCTTTCTCTTGCTGAGCATGCACAGCATGCTCTTGACTTGGTTGCTGATCGGTTGGCAGAGAGAGGCCTGCACTTAGCTCCAGCCAAGACGGAGGTAGTTGTGTTTTCAAGAACCCGTGCTATTTGCAATGCAATGCCCACACTTGTTATTGGCGGGGTTCATGTGCAGCCGACGTCCCAGGTCAAGTATCTGGGAGTGCTCCTGGATTCAGAGCTGACATGGAATGCGCATGTGTCCAGGCTTCGTCTCAAAGTGCAATCCAGGATGTCAGTTCTTAAGGCGCTTGTGAGGCACACGTTTGTGACGCGTGGAGCACTCTTGGCGGCGTATAGGGCTTTTGTCAGGGCGAGTCTTGATTACCACCTTCCATTTCTGGTGTTGTCGCGTCGCCATCTGCGGCAGCTGCAGACTACAATCAATGAGTGTCTTCGGGTGGTAACGGGCTGTTTGTTGTCGACACCAGCCCAAGCGCTATGGGTTGAGTGTGGTGAACCGCCCCTCGAAAACAGAGCCGTGGAGCTTTTAGCTGCCTTATGTATGCGCAACTTGAGTAGGGGTGAAAGGGATCCAGTTGGGCAAGTCCTGCATGACTACCGGAAACTTACTGACAGAGCACGCTGCCTGCTTGGTGTGGCGGGTAGCGGTGTGTCTACTCTGCTTACTGTTTCGGGGCACTGTTTTAACATTGGCTGGGCCAAGCCATTTTGCCCGTGGGTCTGGTGCCCGCAGCTGCTGCGGGTCTTTGATAATATCAGTGTTGACTGTGAGGTATATTGTGACGCTTCGTTTGTCTCTGCTACTCAGCAGGGTGGGCTGGGTGTTTGTGTTCCTTCACTCAAGGTGACTCTCAGGAGGAGTATACATGTGGCCACCTCAAGTACGATGTGTGAATTAGCGGCAGTTTCTGTAGCACTTGATGTTGCGATTGACCTGGACTTAACGTCCTTTGCGATTGTGACGGATTCGCTTGCTAGTGTGGGCTGTCTGAGAGATGCGTTTCGGAGCCTTACTGTTACGGACCCAATAGTCTACACTATTGGCTGGAAGATGTGGACGGCTCTGTGTCGTGGGACTGTTGCTCTGCGCTGGGCGCGTGGGCATGCTGGAGTGGCTGGGAACGAGTTTGCGGATGGACTTGCGCGTGAAGCAGTCACTCATGGTGCACCTCCGGTTTCACAGCTAGTATCTGCAGCCACCATGCACCCCTTGCTACGCCAGTGGCTCTTGCGGCAATGGCAAGAGGAATGGGTGGCGCATGACAAGGGCAGAACGCTGTTTCGGGTACAGCCTGTCTGTGGTGTGCGTTCTGTCATGCACAAGTTGGGTTATGCTGAGGCAAAAGTGCTTTCGAGACTGAGGACTGGCCACTCCCTTCTGCGTGGCCACCAATTTCGGTTTGCATGGGTGGACACTCCGCTGTGCTCTTTGTGCAAAGTGGAAGTTACGCCAGAGCATTTCATTGCTGTATGTCCCTTGTATGCGAACTCTCGTGTCTCAATAGCCAGGTTTTTTGGAGGGGCTCCAACAGTTGACCAGCTATTGTCGACGGCACCAGCCAACAAGCAAACGTTGTGTCGGCTGCGATGTCTAGCCAGGTTTTGCAAAGCAACAGGAGTAGCGGTCTAGCATTTGCTCTGTGTGATTCCCGCCTTGGCCTTGCAGTCTCTTTGCAGCGGTCCCATCCAGAGATCACGCGGTGTGACCAGGTAAAGTTTGGTGTGTTCATTGGCAAGGGAAGTGCATTCAAGAGGAGGGGTGGACCCCATGCATCTGTGTGAACAAGTGTTGTGTTTGGTGAGCTCTGTATCGCAGTAAACGGTGATGACCTGACCAAGGAGCTGTGCGTCATGGTTGCCCAGCGGATAGAAAGAGACAATAGTGGTTAGTGGAACAGTGATATGAGGATGTGTGGTTGATTTTCGTGGTATTGATTTGCGGTGGGGATTTGTGGTTGAGATATCTGGTTGTGGTTTGTGTATGTGTTGATTTTTTTTTGGTTTATTTTAGCATTTGTACTTAGGAGCGTACGGTGTAAGACCACGGCTTCTGGGAAATAAATGAAATGAAAGAATTCTGTGTTTGGTGTTTTGCATTTAGTGTTTTGTACTAAGCAGGGGGTACGGCTCTGGGCCACGGCTCTCAATAAATATATATGTGAAAGAATTAGGTGCTTGCTCCGTCTAGGAGAAGGGTCTGATTGGTTTTGTTTGGTGTCGACATGTGCGGTACTGTGTTTTGTATAGTCTTTTTGTACAGGGGCGTACGGCGTTTTGCCAAGGCCTCGAATAAACAAAGGGAAAGAATTAGTGTTTCAGCTAAACGCATATATTTTTAAACCAAACTAATCTGCCTTGTTAATTACGAGGCCTTTGGCAGCTAAAAACGATAGAATTGTGTATTTATTTCGCAGATGCAGGCTTTCAAAGCTGACTTGAATTGTTTCAATGTGGCCAGCAACAATCCACAGCATGCATAAACCTTTGTTGCGCGACGCCATAGCCGTAAAAAAGGTACACGGATTACAAACAAAAACGTCAGGTGTGCCGTAAAAAAAAGGTTATATGATTTAATTTTCACTTGTTAAAATGTACACGGATAAAAATTGATCATTTTCAATTGAAATAATCAAATGTACAATTGAGAAAATGCATCTGCTTAAGTGCTGTTGTGCTTTACGAATCATATATTTAAAACGTAAAGCACAACAGCATTTGAACAGATGCAATTTCCTCAAGTGTACATTTGATTATTTCAATTGAAAATGATCAATTTTTATCCGTGTACATTTTAACAAGTGAAAATTAAATCATATAACCTTTTTTTTACGGCACACCTGACGTTTTTGTTTGTAATCCGTGTACCTTTTTTACGGCTATGGCGTCGCGCAACAAAGGTTTATGCATGCTGTGGATTGTTGCTGGCCACATTGAAACAATTCAAGTCAGCTTTGAAAGCCTGCATCTGCGAAATAAATACACAATTCTATCGTTTTTAGCTGCCAAAGGCCTCGTAATTAACAAGGCAGATTAGTTTGGTTTAAAAATATATGCGTTTAGCTGAAACACTAATTCTTTCCCTTTGTTTATTCGAGGCCTTGGCAAAACGCCGTACGCCCCTGTACAAAAAGACTATACAAAACACAGTACCGCACATGTCGACACCAAACAAAACCAATCAGACCCTTCTCCTAGACGGAGCAAGCACCTAATTCTTTCACATATATATTTATTGAGAGCCGTGGCCCAGAGCCGTACCCCCTGCTTAGTACAAAACACTAAATGCAAAACACCAAACACAGAATTCTTTCATTTCATTTATTTCCCAGAAGCCGTGGTCTTACACCGTACGCTCCTAAGTACAAATGCTAAAATAAACCAAAAAAAAATCAACACATACACAAACCACAACCAGATATCTCAACCACAAATCCCCACCGCAAATCAATACCACGAAAATCAACCACACATCCTCATATCACTGTTCCACTAACCACTATTGTCTCTTTCTATCCGCTGGGCAACCATGACGCACAGCTCCTTGGTCAGGTCATCACCGTTTACTGCGATACAGAGCTCACCAAACACAACACTTGTTCACACAGATGCATGGGGTCCACCCCTCCTCTTGAATGCACTTCCCTTGCCAATGAACACACCAAACTTTACCTGGTCACACCGCGTGATCTCTGGATGGGACCGCTGCAAAGAGACTGCAAGGCCAAGGCGGGAATCACACAGAGCAAATGCTAGACCGCTACTCCTGTTGCTTTGCAAAACCTGGCTAGACATCGCAGCCGACACAACGTTTGCTTGTTGGCTGGTGCCGTCGACAATAGCTGGTCAACTGTTGGAGCCCCTCCAAAAAACCTGGCTATTGAGACACGAGAGTTCGCATACAAGGGACATACAGCAATGAAATGCTCTGGCGTAACTTCCACTTTGCACAAAGAGCACAGCGGAGTGTCCACCCATGCAAACCGAAATTGGTGGCCACGCAGAAGGGAGTGGCCAGTCCTCAGTCTCGAAAGCACTTTTGCCTCAGCATAACCCAACTTGTGCATGACAGAACGCACACCACAGACAGGCTGTACCCGAAACAGCGTTCTGCCCTTGTCATGCGCCACCCATTCCTCTTGCCATTGCCGCAAGAGCCACTGGCGTAGCAAGGGGTGCATGGTGGCTGCAGATACTAGCTGTGAAACCGGAGGTGCACCATGAGTGACTGCTTCACGCGCAAGTCCATCCGCAAACTCGTTCCCAGCCACTCCAGCATGCCCACGCGCCCAGCGCAGAGCAACAGTCCCACGACACAGAGCCGTCCACATCTTCCAGCCAATAGTGTAGACTATTGGGTCCGTAACAGTAAGGCTCCGAAACGCATCTCTCAGACAGCCCACACTAGCAAGCGAATCCGTCACAATCGCAAAGGACGTTAAGTCCAGGTCAATCGCAACATCAAGTGCTACAGAAACTGCCGCTAATTCACACATCGTACTTGAGGTGGCCACATGTATACTCCTCCTGAGAGTCACCTTGAGTGAAGGAACACAAACACCCAGCCCACCCTGCTGAGTAGCAGAGACAAACGAAGCGTCACAATATACCTCACAGTCAACACTGATATTATCAAAGACCCGCAGCAGCTGCGGGCACCAGACCCACGGGCAAAATGGCTTGGCCCAGCCAATGTTAAAACAGTGCCCCGAAACAGTAAGCAGAGTAGACACACCGCTACCCGCCACACCAAGCAGGCAGCGTGCTCTGTCAGTAAGTTTCCGGTAGTCATGCAGGACTTGCCCAACTGGATCCCTTTCACCCCTACTCAAGTTGCGCATACATAAGGCAGCTAAAAGCTCCACGGCTCTGTTTTCGAGGGGCGGTTCACCACACTCAACCCATAGCGCTTGGGCTGGTGTCGACAACAAACAGCCCGTTACCACCCGAAGACACTCATTGATTGTAGTCTGCAGCTGCCGCAGATGGCGACGCGACAACACCAGAAATGGAAGGTGGTAATCAAGACTCGCCCTGACAAAAGCCCTATACGCCGCCAAGAGTGCTCCACGCGTCACAAACGTGTGCCTCACAAGCGCCTTAAGAACTGACATCCTGGATTGCACTTTGAGACGAAGCCTGGACACATGCGCATTCCATGTCAGCTCTGAATCCAGGAGCACTCCCAGATACTTGACCTGGGACGTCGGCTGCACATGAACCCCGCCAATAACAAGTGTGGGCATTGCATTGCAAATAGCACGGGTTCTTGAAAACACAACTACCTCCGTCTTGGCTGGAGCTAAGTGCAGGCCTCTCTCTGCCAACCGATCAGCAACCAAGTCAAGAGCATGCTGTGCATGCTCAGCAAGAGAAAGGACATCCTTCCCTACAAACCACACTGCAACATCGTCTGCGTAGCAAATTATGTTCGACGAGAGACTTAGTTCCACAAGAACATCATTGATCGCGAGGGCGAAAAGAGTCGGGCTGAGACAGCTCCCTTGCGGGAGACCCCGTTCAGTCTGCGCCTCCAAAGACCAACAGCCATTAACCCGCGTGACGAACCTACGCTTGCCGAGAAGTGACAGGATCGCACTCCTGAGGAGCGGGCTGACACCCATCCTCTCCATGGTCTCACCGACCCACGCAAGTGACACAGTATCGTATGCAGCTTTAATGTCTAGAAAGATCGCTACAACTGTATTGCCAACCATCCATGCCTCTCGTATGCTCGTAAGAAGGTACAGGACAGCATCCTGGGCACTCCTGCCAGGCCTGTACCCAAACTGAACCGGGGACAGACAGTTGTAATATTCCACATGCCAGCTAAGTCTACGCACCAGCATGCGCTCAAATACCTTGCGTAAACTTGACAAAAGAGCAATGGGACGATAATTGAGAATACTGGATTTGTCACTACCAGCCTTATGCACAGGTACAAGGACAGTAAACATCCACGATTGCGGAACACTTCCTCCCTCAAGGATTTCCTGCATGAGCTGCAGGAGGCTACCTTTGGCTTCCTGCGACAGACTCATGAGTTGCTGATACGTTATTCCATCAATGCCAGGTGTACTATGACACTTGCACTTCGCCAGCACAGCATGAAACTCTTGCTGATCCCAGCATGCATCCCCAATCCGCGAATGTCGCACAGTAGGGCTGTGCTGCGGCATAACTCCAGCTGGTAGAGCATAAACGCTCGAAAAGCGTTCATTGAACGCATCAGCCATGTCCTCACCCTTCAGCACCGTGCGGGAGGTGGCAACAAAACGCGTATCGTAGACCCAAGCTACCTTCAGCTTCTGTCCCTGATGCTGCAACTCACGCCACGCTCGCGTAACAGTCACAGCCGCCCCAACCCTTGAGCACAGCCGATCACCATAAGTCTGCCTCTCGCGGCGAATGATGAACTCAGACTCCTTGGCGGTGGCACGATAAATCAGCCAGCGCTCTTCACATGGAGACCGTTTCCATTTCCGATGAGCTTTCCGCCTATCGCGAACAGCAATCTGGCAGGCTCGCGTCCACCAAGCCGGGTGAGGGGTCACCGAAATGGCACGTTCATACCTTACCGTACTACGCTTGCCTAGATACCGAGACATCCATCCCGCAAAAGTGCCACAGTCAACAGACGGGCGACGCCTATCCTGCGGCACGCACACAGTACCTTTGTTAAGTGGCTGCAACAAAACCGGAAAGTGATCACTACCGCGTTGATCATCTGACACCACAGCACGAAAGGATGAGGCTAATGCCGGCGCACACACAAAGAAATCTAACACCGATTCTTGCAAAGTACCTCCTTGCCACCTAGTAAAGGTTGGTGAACCAGCGTGCAAAACACTGAGACCACACCTGTCAAGCGCTACCACCAATCGACGCCCCCTGGCGTCAACATGAGTTGCATCCCAGTCGAAATGGTGACCGTTGAAATCTCCTCCAATAATAGCAGGAGATCCCAACTGCCGAAACCAACATTCCCACTCATTACTTGTTGGATTACCAGTAGCATGCAAAAACACAATGGTTACCCACTGAGACAAAAGCCACACTTTGACAGCACACGCATCAATCCCCAAAACACTATGCTGCAAGATAACAGCAAAATACGGTACAGACCACTTAATGAAAATGCCGACTTTGTGCCCTGAGTGCACACAATCCGCACGGAAGGCCGAAGCATCAAAAGCCTGCATGCCTCCAGCTTCCTGCACCCCTAAAATATCTGCATGACATAAAAGCTGTTCAGCTTCAACAACCCTTCCCTGCAAGCCTCTCGCATTCCAAGTAGCAACTGTAACAGGCGTAAACATTGTGACCAGGAAGTTATAGCACAGGAAATACAAACAACCCAGACCTGCGTCTTAGCACTACTCATAGCCTCCTCCCACCTCACCTAACTGTGAACTTTCTTCAGAAAATGCAATACTCATTTCATCATCAACATTAGACGACGACAGCAACATTAGGTTAGGATCAGGAGCACCGGTAATAAGACCCGGCAATACTGATACTGCACTGACGCCTTCCACATCACTCATCACATTCACATCACTCTCTGATACTGACACTGGTACACCGCTACTGTGATCACTATTTTGGCTCACATCAGCACCCACTTCACCACTCTGTGAGTGCACAGCACTGACTTGGTCAGATCTTTCCTTGGACGAATTTCCCCGTTTCCTCCTTCCGCCACTTCGGTGCCGCTTCGCCGGTGGCATGACCCAGTTCCCATCATCCGTTTCACTCACTGCTACTTGCTGCGACTGCATTGGCTGAGAATCCACTTCCTGCTCAGAACTTTTGCCCGGTACAGCTGGAGCTACCGGCACAGAAACCGCTGAAGTACTCAGGAACTGTTGAGCCGGCACAGCAGCCGTGGTGCTCTTTGTCGAGGTGAACAGTTTTCAAATTTACGTGTGGCTTCCTACGTTTACTCTTGCACGGAATTGCATAAAAGGTGGTGTAAAGTTTGGAAAAGTTGCTATCTACTATTTGGCCAAGTTTGGTCCAAATATATTGAATAGAAACGGAGAAATTAATAGTTACAGTTTTGCTGGAGAGAGGACTTCAATCATATGTATCGCCGTGTAGGATAAAGTATCGCGTCTTCTATCTGAAGTGCTTATTGATAAAAAAAAAAATTCGTGAACGGTTATCCCTCCTTGAATAAAAAAATTAAAAAAACAAACAAAAATAATCTAAATAGGTCTAAACTAAACGAAACTAACTTACAGTTGTTTCTGTTTTGCAATCAGTTGTAATGCTACGGGCAATTTATTGGAAATAGAATTAGTCAGCGACCAAAGTGGCGATTTTCTTCAGGCTGTTCAAGAAACGTTTTACACTATACTAGCTGTACCCTCGGCATAACATACGCCAGTTTAGCTGCCGGAATAGCAATATTCTGCTTGTTTCTAATTGTTGCAGCACGCATCAATTATCATTGTCGGCCGGTCACCGTTTTTCTTGAATTGAATTGATTTACTTGAGTTCTACAGACTTGGGAGTCATGCACTCAATCCTATACCTTAAAACTAAAACCTTAGACCTAACAAACCATAACATCCACTGCCCACAATCAACAATTAGTCACAAAGGCAAGCGAACCGTGGGAAGAATGAGCCCGTTCGCCCTCGTTCTGTTTATTGAAGCTTCGTTTGTTTAATCCTGATCCCTAACAAAGCCTCATCAAGTCTGCTCACATCATCTAGACACACGCTAGTGTGTTGCCGCCAAGTAACAGTAGATCATCCTATTGTAGACTTCCGGTTGTTAAAAAATTGATTCTTAATGATAAGGGCCTTAGGGCCCTAAGGCCTTAGGGCTTCGGGCAGATGACCAGGAGTGGTTAACGCTCGTTAAACCCTTTAACCCCTTAATGATAAAAAGGCGGCTCACTAGCAGACATGTGTCTGTTAACTGTAAGCAACTGAAAGCATATTTTGGCATGTTGAGGACAAATCCCAATGCGACAGAAATGTTTCAAATTGTGGAAAATGTAAAGGCAAGGATCCGAGATTAAGAAAACTAAAATTTAAAGAACGAGTGTCCACCAATCATAGAGAAAAAGATGCGTCAATAACGTTGTTTTTACGGTACTGTGTAGCTAGCTAGGTAATAAGATTTTTTCCATGTTAAATCCCATAGACTTTTTCTTCATGGCTAGTGCAAAATTTAGACGTCCTACGTAGCTGAACTTTTGCACACGGATGCATGGTGATCTGAGCATGGTCCTTTTGTTGGTTTGGGAGTTGTATGGGGTCAGGACAAATACAAGGGAGGGTTTTGAAATTCGCCACCAGGGAATTTAAATTTCGTTTCTTTTCCAAGGTGCAACCAAAGATTTTATCAACAATGGCTTCAACAATCAAGACTGGTTCTTAGATTTATTGTAAAAGCCTGGACGAACTAAAAACTGAAATGTAACGAAGGACAAAATAAGGAAACATTAACGTTGCCGTGGATTGCGTAAGAATAAAGGGATGCACGTTAGATGATGGTTACGCAAACAATACGAGCATCCATGACCAAGCGTGGCTTTTGCTAATAACCCAAAAATAAAATGCTTCGCGTTCTGTGTTTTAGTTACAGCGACCTTCGGGGGTTTCAGCATGATGTGATCGAAGAAAGCAAAAGAAAAAAATTCTCAATTTTGCTGATGTAACGGCTAATTACTTACAGACATGAAATTCCTCCAAAAAGAAAGGTAGAGAGAAATATAAGATGGTGCGCTGGCTTTTTGTATGTTCACAGTCCTAAGTTACATGTTCCTATCAACTGCAAGCAACTAAAAGCGTAGCTTGTCATGTCGAGAATAAATTCTAATGCTGCCGAAATCGTGAAAAAGTAAGGGGAAGGTTCAAGGATAAACAAAACAACTAAAGAGCATGCGCTGATTGAGTGAGCGAAGCGAACGAATTCAGCGATTGTTAGCCAGTGTCTGCAAAAATGGGATTGAAGAAACGTAAGTATGTGAAGAATGCTCGTACAATAAACTAAGCCATTTCAATTTGGCTAATCAAACGGCTAATTGTCAATGGTAAATTTGAAAATTATCAATGTGAAAATTTATAGATATCAAATTCCTCCAGAAAAAAAGGTACAGATGAAGATAAGACGGTGTAACCTTTTGTACGTTCACAGTCCTATGAAAGTTGTGATATCCGCCCAAAACCAAAACTGGTAGAAAAACCCGCCGAGTTTCCAAAAACGATCGGCTTTTGAAGGTAGTGATATTATGCCACCAGGGAAAGGCCACCAAGGTTAATTCTATTAGCCAAGTTAATCGCACCGAATAATATTTTGAACGTTAAATGAAAACTTGAAGATTGCTACCGCTAGTAGCAATCTTCTAGTTTTCATTTAACTTTCGAACTATTAGTATGTGCGATTAACTTTGCTAATAGGATCAACCTTGGCGGCCTTTCCCTGGTGGCATGATATCACTACCTTCAAAGACCGATCGTTTTGGGAAACTTGGCAGGTTTTTCTACCAGTTTTGGTTTTGGGTGTATTAAGTCTGCTTCCAAGAGAAATATATATAGATAGCTTTTCATAGGAGCTCACAGTCAATACTTACAGTAAAGCAATACCATAAAATAACCAAAAGGGGTGATATCCTCCAAAAATCTTATAAAGGTAACGGGACCTACCAAGTTTTTGCCATAGAAAGTAGTGATGTCGGAGCCAGAATGGCTGCCACCAAATTTTCCATCTCAACCCTGATCACTCAATCTTAACTGGTATTTCGGTGATTGTCAGTTAAGCTTCAGTGATCACGGTTCAGACCACATTGGTAGCAGCCTTTTTGGCTCCGATATCACTACTTTCTATGGCAAAAACTTGGTGGGCCTCTTTACCCTTATGGGGTTTTCGTATGATTTTACTTACACGTTGGTTTTATTTTTATTTTTATTTTTGAGGGAGCCCAGTCATCCACCGGTAATATCTCTTGTACTACATTCTGAACTAGGAAACTAAGTATTCTAATTGCTGGGTGTGTGAACCTAAGCCACAGTAGGTAGTACTGTTTCGTAAAATAAGCTGCTGTAGCAAATGGCAGATTTTTACGTCTACTAAGAAAATAGGACTCTTTTTTTGTGTAACTTTCAACCTCAACGATTCAAAATGCAGCTCTAAAAAAGTTCAGTTCTCAAAGTCTCACATTTCTCGAGCCGATTTGTCTTTCCGTCCCGTTCACAAAGACTTTCATTGGTAAACGTAAAGGTTATCGCACACTGGCCTCTCCGTAGTGCAGCTGTCAAGACCAGTTATCGCCATTCCAAAGCCAGAATGGCATTATTAGGCCTTCTAAAGGGCCTCATTAAGCACTCATTAAAGCAAGAGAAGCTGAATGAGGTACGTCAAGGCTTATTGAGAAAACAAGGAAGTTGGGATTCATCGCCATTTGAAATGGTAGTTTGATGACTTTTGAAATGGCTGATCAATAGTCGTTTCATTTTAAATGTATTTTAATCTCTGATGACGGCATCACTATACTGGTTTAAATGTAAATTTATGGCTGTCGAAATGTTAATAGTGTTTTATCGTTTATGCATGTGTAGCTTCTAGGGATGGGTCATTAAAATTTTTTTTGACTCCGGTTCGGTTTTCATGCCCACAAAACGTTCGAATTCGATTTCGGTGTAGGTTTTTGACACCATCCACCCCAACCAAATATTTCTAGTTTTTTTTTCTCGTTACAGTGGTATTTTACTAGCTTTCTACCTCGCGCCTGCTTACTTCCAGTAGCGTCATAGACCATGAGCCGAGCTTTGGCACCATTTTCCTCTGCTATTTTCCTTTTAAATGACTAGGAACTTTGCTGTCATTTATACGTAGAAAATGATAATTATTAAAAAAAAATTAGAACAACAAATCAATCTTCGATTTTTCGAACATCGTACGAAAAACCGACACAAAATCCGAATCGCTTTCGGTTTTCAGTAAAAAAAAAAAAAAAAAACCGAAAATTCAGTTTCGGTTTCGGTTACTGACCCAACCCTATACGTCCGGCAAAATGTGTTGAGAGAAACGTGACGTCACAAAACGAGTGATATTGGTTAGTTTTGCCTGGATCACAGAGCCATCTATTGGCAAAACAGAACGTCACTGAGCTGCGACGTATTTACTGCACAGAAAGGAGGGAAAGCGTTGCTGAGAAGCATCACTGGCCTGCATTGGGGCAGCTTAGATGCAACAGTCGACGCTGACATCGAGATTAAAATTCAACTAAAAAAAAAAAACGACCGTATAATTTCAAACAGAAACGGAGTAGAACCTTCATTACCACAACACGTATGACGTAAAAGACCGACCATTGATACACTGGAGTTATTTTTTTTCCGGCGAGGGAGGGGGAGAGGGGGGGAGGTCAACTGTTTCGTACAAAGGACAGTTTTTCTTTTAATTTTCTTTTGAAATATTACACCATAAAAATTTGATCCTAATCAAACTTTTTTAGTTTGCATCCAGCAACAGTCTAAAACAGTCTACGCTACCATCGAGATGAGAAACTAAAAAAAAATACGCTCTCCAGTGTTTAAATAGAGACGAAAATGTCTTCAGTTTCACGCAAGACATTTTTTTTGGAGGAGGGGGGTTAGGGGAGAGACAACAGTTTCGGAGAATTCTAAACAAAAACATTTACGAAGAATGAAAGTGTGACAGTGCGCAGTTTGAACTGAGGAGTCCAGGTTTCGCGCAGGAACAACAAACTTCTTAAAGCCTCCCAAGCAGAGCTGCTGGAAACTCACTGCCGGATATACTAAGAATGAAAGTCTGACAGTATGCAGTCAGAACTGTGGAGGGTCGTTCTTCGCGCGAATTCTTTCTTTAGAATATATAATTTTAGTTTCATAACATTGCGACGAAGTATAGGATCAACTTTGATTATAAAACATAATAATAAGCTAAACAAATAAATAGACAAATTAAAAGTGATGTTCGGATTTTATTTCCGTTGTTTTTTGTAGTTTGGATTTTGTTTGTTTGGACTTTATATTCTCTCGATTTTCTTTCTCTAATTTTTTTTTTACCTGATTTTTTTTTTTTCGTTTACCATTTCGGACAGAGGATAGTTTTTATTTTCAAGAGTTTCGGTTGTGGTCACCAAACTTTTCAGTTCTGACCACCTGCAACAATCGAAAACTGCTAAAAATAATGGTAATGTATGTACTCCCCAATTTATTTCCCTCATCATCTTTGTGAGGGGACGATGTCTTTAACATTTGCAAGGGAAGTAGTAAAAGTTGTGACACAGCGTAACGAGGAAGGTGGGGAGGAAGAGGGGAGAGAATTGCGTGATATCATTAAAGTGGCACTATCACCGATTGTAATAAGAACGAAAGTACCGTAGCGCTATCTAGCGGCAGTGATATTGTTAACCTGAGTAGCTTGCTCCTTAGGTGCACGAAGACGAACCAAATTTTCACTCAATAATTAAGGATGTTGTGGCTTATTTGTTTCGTTTGCTTTCAAACGGTGATAGTGCCACTTTAAAGTATAATTTTCTTTCATCCCTTTAGAAAAATACTTCACTTTAGCGCCGAATTAACAAGAAAGATCACAGTCCAGTTGTTACATCCGTTTTAATTACTGTACTGCGGGAGTCAAAACTACCGATTATACAGGAAAGTTAAAAATTTTGGTTTTAGTATTCCTAATATCTGGAAATTAAAACCTAAAAAAAAAACAAGAAACCTGGAAACCTATAAAATTGTAGTACAGCTGAATATAAAAAGAAATTCTTATTTCAGAAATTTCGTAATTTATTTATATTTTAAATTATAAGTTCAACAAACAATCATACGAATTTAAGGTTCTGTGCAGCAACATTAAATAAAAAAGATTACTTCAATCTGGGGACTGAGAAACTACCCTATTACCTTACAAAAATGTTGTAAACAGAAAAGTAAATTTAAAAAAAAAACAAGTTTAAAGAATGAAATAGTTTTAGTAAATGCGTCCGTCCGCCCTGAACTCATGCTTTTACTTCCTTAGCTCATTATATTAAACAGAATGTTCATTACACTTAATGTTTATGGGGGGGGGGGAGATCTAACATTACTGTGTTTCTGTGCAAGTTGCATCAAATTTTACTTTTGTAGTGTTTACAGGTGTAAAAGTAAACAGGATATTTAGATCTCTTTTTTTGAAGTTGGTAGTTCTGAAAAGAACTGTTGTTTGATGCAGCAGGCCAAGCTCAGGGAGTCGTCATCAACGGTGTTACGCCATCTTCATCGCTGTCAGTGTCGCTGTCATTGTTGATACTGATAATAAGTGGTTCTACTTGTTCTTCAATAAGGCAATCGGACTCCCAATATTTTTTCTCTACTTTCAACACATGGTCAATAGCATCATTCCAGTTTTTCGTAGTAATAGATTTCACAGCTTCTGCCGTTAGTACCTCAGTGTCGGCTAATTTGAAAGTTACGTTACGTGACCGTACGTATTCTTTGACTTGTGCCCAGATAAGTTCAATGGGGTTCATATCGCAATGATATGGAGGTAGTCGGATGATTTCATGGCCGTGCTCCGCTGCAAGTTCGTCGATAACGTAACGTTTCAAATCCGGCTTGTGCTTTTTGACTATCTCGTACAGTTCAGCTTTCAGAGCAGATTCAGGAAACGGTATCCTGTTCTTTACAAGCCATTCAGCCATATCTCCTTTGCGATTCTTCGAAACAGGGGCTTTATCTTTTTCAACAGAGTGGTACGGTGCGTTGTCCATAATGATAGCCGAATGTGGGGGTATGTTTGGCAAAAGCTGAGTTTCAAACCATTCTAAAAAGGAGGTACCATTCATCTCGTCATGATAATCCGATGATTTTGTTCGAGACCGAAATAATAATAATCCTTCTGGTATAAATCCTTCCAATGTGCCAGCATGTAGCAAAATAAGCCGC
>JAHWFP010215791.1:4495-18880 GCA_023313725.1 Lithobius niger
AAAAAAAAAAACGGCGGAGTGGGGAAATTGGACGTAGGTCAAATTTTCTCAAGTTTATAAACTCCACAACCTTTTTTTTTACTCCTAAACGCACACGCTACAATTTGTTTGCAATAAAGGTATAGTTAACAACAAAAATTTCGATTACCTGACTTTTTGAAGTTTGCTGCAATCCGGCTCGTGGCAAGTCGGAAGTCGAAATAAAAATGTTGTTGCTATTCGGAAATTGGAGACGATTGATGCATACGTAACTTCCGGCTGTGTAAAAACGGATCTGCTGGTCAGATACACAGGAACACAGCTAGGATATGACGTGATGGCGGACCTGTGGGAGAAGGGCACGCCGACCTGGCATAAATACCGGGTCAAACCGGGTCCAGAATCACACGCTGCAGTGGCAGTACATCGGGAACATCCGTTGCAAGCTCTTCCGGAGACGAGGCGAGAGGTGTACACTGCACAAAATCACCAGTAATTTTGGCGGCGGAAAGAAGAACGTTTTTTCAAATCAACACGTTACAGAAGAGAAAAAACGATGGCGTCAGGAGGGAATCCAGGGTACGGCTCGTACAAGGGGTCACCACCAAAGAAGAAGGACGAGAAGGGACCACCTCCACCACCACCTCCACCACCACCAAGGCAAAGTCGCAAGGCCAAGCGGCAGATGAACAAGAAGGCAGACGCCGAATGTGTAGGGGACGACAGACGGCCAAAGGGGGAGAAAACTCAAGCTCCAGAGAAGAACTCTAAGGCCTGCCATGTTCGTCGGGGAAGCAAGAGGCGCCACCAGTCATGGGACAGAGGAGATGGAAACAAGAAGGCCAGATTTGCGGACAAATCGTCACAGACTACAACTGTCCGCACCCAGCACGTCGGGGCCCAAGTATGGACCGGGGCCCAGGGACGCAAGTGCTTCTTCTCCAGAGCCACAGCCACGAAATCCGAAGATCACTGGGCCCGTGAGTTAAAATCTTACAAGCTTCAGTTGGGCAAGGAGGGCCACCCAACAGCAACTGTGGTACGTCACCAATTCTTCAATGATGTCCTGGAACCGATGGAGAACCCGTGGGGGGTTCCCTTCACCAAAGTAATTCCTACAGCGTCCACCGAGGGCACAACCGGTGCTGCAGCTTCAAAAGTATTGGGACCAACCACGGGAACACCAGATGCAATTCCATCAACTAGCAAGGAAGGTGACGAGCTGGATGAAAGAATCCGAGAGTTGGCTGCCATGCAGGAGGGTGAGTGTGACGAACAATTCTTGTTGTGCTCGGAAGATGTCATGGAGCTGGACAGCTCAGTGGAGGAGGATCCTTTGAAAAAAGACAATTAACGTCATTCCGGTGAGAAGCCGTTAAAGTGCAGTATAAAAAACAAACTTACCTGGTGAGGAGGAGAAAGCCATTTATGTGAGGAGTGACAGGAACTCCAGTCGCATTTTATGAACTTGTAATAGTTTGGTGCAAAGCAATGAACCTTTTTAAATCATGCTGGGAAGAAACAGTTTAAATGTGAATTTTTGTGTTGTTCCATGATTTTAGCTTTTGAGACTGGGCATTGACATTAGTTCCCAGGAGGCAATAATTTTGTTGTGAACTTGTTTTTCCGTAGCTTTTGCCTTTAAATTTGAGACTTGGCTAAGTTGGACCAAGGAAAAGTAAATTAGGAACGGTTTGTGAAAGTGTGTTTTTATTTTTATGTCTAAAATAAATGACTTGAACTAACTTTATAAACCTTATTGCAGGCTTAGAGGGTACTGAGTAATACATAAGGTAGGTCTCCCTTTGCCCTAAGCAAAAACTTAGGGGGGGGGGAGATGTAACACGCTATTTATGAATAGCAGGGCGCACCTTGTGTGAACGCACATGGTGCACCTTGCAGTTACATGAGCTGCTTGGCGTCCTGTCAACTTCCGTCTACACCGGAACTTGGCCGAACGCCAACAGCCGGGAACGAGGCTACTCTATTGTTCAAAACCAGTTAGAGCCGGCTCCAACCTGTTAGCGGTTACGCAACGTAATGCCTCAGGCGACTTCTATTGTTCTGGCCCACGCATAAATACGAGGGTTTGGACCATGGGAAGCCACTTGGTGTGGGGCAGACAACTCGAAAGGTTGTCTCCCTGGACTCAGCTAAGGATAAGACCAAGCTCCTAAACTTGTGTTTTATGCCTAATATGTGTTCTCAGTGCATAGACCCCTAGCTATGCAGTGAGGAGTAAATTGGCTTTAAGATTATTCTTGATTTCAATCGTCTACTCCCTGAGTACGTCACAGTTGATCGGTTATATTTTTGTGATTAAGTTGTTTAATATTCATGTTTATATTACTTTTGGTTTGGTGAGTTCATTCCAGAACTTTAAGGCCAAGATTACTCCACCATTCAATTGCTTGTAAAATAATGATCCGAGATTTTGATGTTTATCACAAAACTTTTGTGGGAGTGGTAGGGGAGAAACCCCTTGCCCTCTCCGTTTTTCTGCACTCCCTCCAGGCGACTTAGGCGTGATCGACCAAAATGTCCCTTTAATTTAGAAGAGCCTTTTGTTATTTAGCGTATCTTTTCTATTAACAATTAGTTTCGACTGAACGTTGACTGTTAGTCCATGCCTTCCTTTTAGCATACCTTTGTTGTAATACTTTTTTTTGTTCTTCCAAAAAATTGGCTTATGAATGTGATAACTGGCAGACCGGGAGGTCGAATGATTTTCCTATGTAATCCCGCCCCAAGGCTCCAGAACACTCTCCCTGTAATGTTTTATATAATGTCTGGACTAATCAGGAAAAAACGTTTAAGGCATTTCACTTGTGATCGTTGATAAATGGTGGACCCTGAGCCCCGACACTTTGACCGATTTTCCGTACCTTCCGTAATGCTACGAAAAGTCCTCCGTGTTACGTGCAAAGGTTGACCAGTGCAAATGTAGGATACTGTGTAATGGAACCAGGCCGGTGTAATATTAGTGACTTTGGTTTAACATTTACGGGACCGGGCCATCTAACCCTCTTGCCCTTCGGCGTTCCATTGAGTGACATTGTCTAGCATTTGTCCCACAAGACGTTTTTGCTGTCTTTTATGCACAGTCCTAAACGGCCTCTTCTCCAGGAAATGTAGCCTGGCATCCCGAGTGTGAGGAAACCTATTTGTTTCTGACCAAGAGGTCATTGGATCGTCCCCACGCTCAGGCTAGCCGGGTTATTTTCCCGTAATTTTTAACATGGACATTTTTTTAGTTAGTGTAAATTAAGTCGAAACATGACGTACTCAATTTATAATTTTGTATTTCTTCTCTAGTCAGTGAGTCGACCATGCAGGTAAAATCAAGCGATGCCATAGTGTTCTGAAATCGCTGAATATCATGTTTTTCATTCCTGTCTTGCTGGTCACTGTATATTTTGAAGTTTTGGTCACCATCAATAATTGTATTGATTTTATTGTTTTTTTTTTACATTTTTTTTTGTTTAATCAAGTTTTTAAGGCTCCTGATAAAACTTAACTGGCTAGACAATGGTTTCCTATAAATAACTGTCAAATTTAATAAACTCATATCAATTGCATCATTAGTGTTTATCTTAATGGTTTTATTTTACAATAAACTGCGAAATACCAGGACTAGCCTGGTTGATTTCTGTTTTTGTTGCCTAACCGAAAACAATCATTACCTGATTTTCCTTAATTTCTTTCCATTTGAAGGCTCAATCCCTTAGAAGAGAAGTTGACTTGCCTGCCTTGCTGGAAGCTCCCGTCTACTGCGCAGGCACGCAGGCCTCTATATAAAGTGTCGCCCGGCGCTGGGCTTCATTCTTTCTACCATGCTGGGTCTTCCTTGGGGAGGCCGGGCGGGCCGAGGTAATGTATGTTTTCGGTTAGGCAACAAAAACAGGCTAGTCCTGGTATTTCGTCGTTTTTATTCCCGGGTATTTCATAGTTCTTATTGTCCCTTGGAGGCGGATGCCAAGGTGCTGGAGCCCGTGCTGCGAGCAGGCTGCTCCGAAGTCTTATCAACCCGTGAACCGGTTACTGTTGATGGTCAAGCTGGTGGAACCCGGCAATGTGGGAGAGAGCATACCGTATTCAGGGCAAGGTAATGAAAAAAGTTAGGCGTGCAGACATGACAAAATTCTCATTACCCCTAGAACGACTTGACTTGTCCAGGTTGGAGTCTGGAGTCTTTTTACGTTGAAAAAGGAATCCGTGGAAGTTTCGGAAATCCATGAGTTAGCTGAACGGTCGAATCAGGAGTCATCCATGTTCCAGAGATGGCGTGAATGTATTGCTTGTCAAGAAGAGAAACCTTGAAGGAGAAGTCCGAGAATCCGTAACTCGGATGTGTGGGCAGAGATTTGGTTATCCGGGGCTTGCGATGAAGGAGAGGTAATAGTGGTACTCCAGTTTCTGGAAGGAATCCGTAATCGAGAGGCCAAGAAGCTCAGGAAAGGGCCATGGTAGTTCCATGAGATAAGTAGGTGTTTGAACATGTCGCATGAGGCACTCGGGGGAAGCCGAGAGTAAACGTGCGTAGCACTGAGCTGAACTGGAATCCATCTGGCATAGGAAGGTAAGGTTGGGCGAGCACTCCGTTGTCGAGTTGATGTTTATCCTGTGCATGAGTCTGCGTGCTATCCTTGTACAGGGGTCACGTAAACTTATTGAGTGTATGGACAGCAGGAGCTTGTGCTGAATAGGAGAAAAGGATAAAGGTGTAGGGTCCTGTTGAAGAGGCCGAGAATAACTGGCTCCTCGGTCGAAGGGTTAAAGGTGTTCAAGTGTCTAGGGCAGGACACGGAAACTGAGTGCTATACCAGTAGCTCGAGCTCGACAGTCTCCGGATGACAGGTCTTGTGTGGAGGCAGAGGAACATTGAGTAAGGCCGGGGAATACCGGAATGAATGATGAGCCGTCATCATACTGCCAGACCGTGTAGACCGACATCTGACGGTGGCTGGTTGACGAGGAGGACGAAGACCAGGAGGAGACAGCCGAATGTGTGGATTGAACCAGTAAAGTGGCAGCGTCGGAATGCGCATCCGGGAATGCAAAACCGGGTCTGGGAGAGATGCTGAAAGATGAGGAATTGGTAACTCGATAGAGATGGATGGTGGAACGGACGGCTCGTTGCTGGATCCTGGTTGGAGATAACTTGGCAGTCGTTTGTAGCTTTTCCTTCAGAAGTATGTTCTAGATACGAATGGGCCAGGCCTGATCTTGTGTGCGTCCGAAGTTGGAAGCAAAGGTCGAGTTGGGGGAGCGGAAGAAGCAAATCATATCAGACTGGCGGTGGACTGTCCGGTGGAGATGCAAGGGATTCAGCGGAATCCTAAAGCTTGTATTAGAAGCCCACAGGGTGTCTATTCTGTGATGAATAGTATGGAGAAGGGAATCCAGCGATGCTGTAGTAATGGAAAAATTGCGCCTCATCCTCGGCGGACAACTGGAGGTCTTGCAGGAGAGGAGTCAGAACGGCTTCCCGAGTCTGAATCTGCAGTGCCCCTGTTGGAACTAAGCAGAGGCAATCGTTGAGTGGAGAGGTGCAGAAGCTTGAGATGGAGTGCGAATGCCGGCTTCCAGGAGAGTCTGTGTCGCCCTTGTGTTTGTTTTGTAGTTCTGTGGGTCGCAGAGGCAGTCTACAGCACATCCAACGTAATCGAAGTCTCGAGAAGAATGACGAAATGGCGACCGACTGACTGGAAGAAGCTGTGCAGAATCGATGCGCAGAAGGTGGCAATGCTGGAGAAGCCTCAAAAGAGGATCAGCATTTGGTCCTCGTCGTATCAGGGAATGTGCGGATGCTCGGATGCTTGTATTGTGGCATGCTGCTGCTGGTGTACAGTCGTGGAAGCGGGTAGATAGTCGGATGCCGAGGTTGTGGTATATGAGCGTGATGCATATTAAAGCAGCCGGTTTTTGTTGGTTCCTGATTCCCGAGCACCTGTGCGCACGAGATGCACGGTGTAACAGAGGGAACCACTGATGAAGAAGGAACTTCTATACGAAAGCAGGTGTGGCAGCAACACGCAGTTCCTGGTTGCTGAGTAGTCCGGTCGCTTGGTTAGTCAGACGCTTGGATGTCTGTGCTGTAGTGTACTAGCATTTGCAGGAATCCGTGTGTGTAAAGATACAACGGAACCGAAGGAGAAGCTCCAAGAAGAGGCAGAGTGGACAGCAATCCATGGTCCTAGAAGAGGAGACCGAGTCCCGGTAGGCGGTCTTGTAAGATTTTGAGTCTCGAGGAGTCAGAATGCTTAATTGTTTGGTTGCCAGTGCTGTAGTGTAGCAGCGCTTTCAGAACTCCGTGTGCTAAAAGACAACAGAACTGAAGGGCAAGCTGCCAAAAGAAGCAGGGTGGACAGCAATCCGTGGTTTCCGAAGAGGAGACCGAATCCTGGTCGGTGGTCTTGTTAGTCTTCAAGCTTCGAGCGATCGTCAGAATGCTTGGTTGCTCGGTCATCTGTGCTGCAGTGCTTCTGCGCTTGCAGGAGTCCGTGTGTGTAAAAACACCACGGAACTGAAAGAGCAGGCCGCAAAAGAATCAGGGAATCCGTGGTTCCAAAAGGGGAGACCGAATCTCGGTTAGTGGACTTGTTATCCTTCGAGCCTTTAGCGTCATCCAAATACTCAATTGCTCGGTCGTCTGTGCTGCAGTGTTCCAGCGCTTGCAGAAGTCCATGTGTGTAAAGACACCACGAAACTGAAGGAGCAAGCCGCAAGAAGGGGAGACCGAATTCCGGTTGTTGATCTTGTTAGTCTACTATCCTCGTGATGTAGCATGGGCGCGTGAACACTCAGGCGAAGAGACACAGCCGAATTGAAAATTCGGAATAAGGGACTCCGATGTCCAAGAGTCAAGAGATACAAACTGTCACCCGTTGTTTCCTTGGAGAGACGTCCATTCAGGTCGGTCGGTGGACTGCGGCAGGCAAGCCAATTTTTCGTCTAGGGCATTGAGCCTTTCAAATGGAAGGAACTGCTGTAAGGAAAATAATGACGGCAATAAAAACTTATTCTCGGTTATCTATAAAAAATTCTGCCACCTCTCGAGTTATCTCTGCAGACACCTAACTATTTATAATTTTTAATATTATAACCACATAATCCTTTCCTCGTCTTTTAGGTTAATTTTTAAGATTATAATTAGGTCCCAAATTACCTTGAGTTTTTTATTTCAGACAAAAATATTTCCCTGTTTTTCCGACAGCGACAATAATATAACTTCTAACGAAAGATTAGATAACTGAGCAAAAAACGGCTTCGCCGTTTAGAAAAAAAACATTAGAGCCCGTATCCCCATACTCACAGCCCTGAAGATACACGAATAAAAACAGATTAGAGTTCACTCGAACGCAACGAACTATAATTTGAACTATAATTTGTGTTTATTTTGTGTATGCATTTTTATCTTTGAATTTTGTAGCGATTTGCTGTTTATGGCGTCTATTTTGTGTGTGTTTGTGAGTTTACGTTTTGCAAATTGGGGTTCAAATTATAGTTCGTTGCGTTCGAGTGAACTCTAATCCGTTTTTATTCGTGTACCTTCAGGGCTAGAGTATAGTGATACGAGCTCTGTTTTTTTTTCAGTTAATTTGTTGGTTTTTTCCGCTTCCATTCTATATGTGTCCACTTTCCACCTATTTTTGTTTTCGAAAAAACGGAACATTAGAAATGGATACTTATGTTTACGTTCCGCCGAAGGTTTGTCCCATGATTATTATTTGATGGCAACACATCAGCGTATTTCTGGATTAGCATGCGTCATCTCGATGAGTAGTTACTTCTGGATTGTTTCAGTATTGTGGCAACAATAGCGGAAACAATTCAACTGGCTTCCCGAAGCCCGCATTGAAAAGTAAATAAGTCACTCAGTTATGTCGGCCGCCCAATTTTTAGGCTGTAGGCCTCAAAATTTAAGACTTCGCACCCTACGGTTTAAAACTTGAAGATTTAAGGAAAAATCAAGACCATTTAATTTTGGTTATCCACAACGAGCTAGCTAACTCAAACAACGACAATGTTTAACGTCATTTATTGGGGCCTCGGCCCATGGCCATGCGTCCACTCTACAAACTAACAGAGCCAACGATAACTAAAGTAACCACAGAACAAACTACAGAACCAACCTACTACACCACTTTCAAAACCACGAACCACACTACAACAAGAAGCCTAATGCACACTCCTACGCCCTACCAGCAAGTTCACAGTTGGATACCAGTTGCACGTACAAACCCTGCTATTGCGGACCACTTCCTAACACACTGCTTCTCACTACAAGTCTGCAGCAATGCCTGAATCGACTTACACCACCAATCTTGCCAAACAACACTCCACGCACCAGATGATGCAGTGGACAGTCCAGTAAAAAAATGCTGGACTGAACCAACAGTACCACAACTGCAAAGCGGTTGCCGTAGCCAACCCATACGATGCCTGTGTGCAGGGAGCAAAGTGTGCCCTGTGCGCAATCACGACATAGCACATGCTTCCCAAAAAGGTAAGGCACCATGGGGAACATCATAAGAGCATACTGAGGTCAGTAGGTATAGTGAACGCCCTGAAAAAGTCTCAGACCACAAATTATTCCACCTGCACAGTGTATATTCACGCAGGGCACATCGTAGCGTACGAGCACTCCAAGCAAGAGTCACAGTGCAAGGTGCAGACCAAACAGCCTCTTTTGCGAGAAAATCTGCATACTCATTTCCAACGCTACCACCATGCCCTTTCACCCACTCCAAAGAGGGCACAGACACTTGAGTGGACCCATAGCTTCCAGCAGATGGTGAACACAATCGCAAAATGAAACCGGAGCGTGTTCACAGCCGCCACAAGAGCCGCGAGTCCAGACTCAGTCAGTAATGACCACAAATGCTGACAGACCCAAATCAGCAGCAACATCAAGTGCAACGGAAATTGCAGCGAGCTCACACATAACTAGAGAAAACGCCACTGAGGGAGCGTTTGACCTCATACTTCAGTGATGGCACACATACACCAACACCACCAGTCTTTGAGGCTGCCACGTACGACGCATCACTGTAAATCTCACATCCAGCGCAGACGCCAGTAGAGAAAACAGTCTGCAACCCTGGGACCCACACCCACGGACTCGGGGGGGGAATATAGCAGTCACTCGAAGGAAAGACGCTTGTTCTGGGCGTGCCAAGAGAGACATACCATGCCCAGCCACACCCAAAGTACCGCGTTCTCTGTCACTAAGGCGCAGATACACTAACAACCTCCTAGCCATTGGATCACACTGACCACGACTGATATTGCGCAAGCATAATGCCATGACAAGCTCATCAGAACGCAAATGCACCAGAGGCTCTCCTGCTTCAACCCACAGTGCATGAACAGGGGTCGACGCCAGACAGCCGGTCACAATTAGCAGTGCTTCATTAACTGAAACCTGAATCGTGCGGAGGTGACTAGGTGTCGTCACAAGAAATGGCAAATGAAAGTCCAAGACAGAGCGCACATGCGCACGATACGCAGACGTAATCTTACACCTCTGCACTCCTCGGTACTGAGTAAGGGCCTTTAGTATGGGCAAACGAGCAGAAATCCGCGCCTTCAAACACTTAGTGTGTTCCGTCTACTCAAGTCCGCCATCAAGCCATACACCTAGGTACTTCACATGGCAAACATTGCGAATCGGGACACCTTCAACAATGACATCAATAACCATGGACCTGACACGACGACTGCGTGAGAAGACTAACAACTCGGGTTTGGATGGAGCTAGTGCCAGACCACGAGTGAGTAGCTTGCAAACTACATCTGCAAGAACCTGCTGTATCAGTACAGATACCCCACGAAGCTCAACCACGGCAAACCAAAGAGCAACATCGTCCGCATAACAGACGATGTTATTACTCAATCTCAGCTCGAAGAGCACCTCATTAATTGCAACAGCAAACAGCACTGGACTGAGGCAACTGCCTTGAGGCAGACCCCTGTCAGTGACAGATTCTAATGACCAATTACTGATCACTCTCGTGGCAAAGTGCCTGGTCCCCAAAAGAGCCAGGATCGCAGCTGTAAGCTTAACACTAACACCCATTTGGAGAAGAGAGGCACGAACCCATGCAATGTTGACTGTGTCATAAGCAGCCTTAAAGTCTAAAAAGACTGCGCCAACAGTCAACCCATGCGCCCACGCCTCTCGCACGCTGGACAACAAAAAAAGGATCGCATCTTGTGCACTTTGCCCTGCTCGATACCCAAACTGGACCGACTACAAGCAACCATAATACTCAAGATGCCAGTTCAATCTAAAGACCAGCATTCTCTCATATACCTTTCGCACACACGAAAGCAATGCTATCGGACGATAATTCCGTAAATCTGATCGGGAGCTGCTACGCTTGTGGACCGGAACAAGAACTGTAAACATCCACGAATCTGGAACAGCAGCCCCATCAAGCAGATTCTGGCAGAACTGCAGAAGAGCAAGACGGCCTTCTGCAGACAAAACAAAAAGATCCCAATATGTAATGCGATCCACACCCGCCGCACTGCCAGCTCTGCACCACCCAAGCGCAGAAAGCATCTCAGTCATTCAGAAAGGAGCATCACTCACAGAACCATGCTCACACACACGCTGAACACAACCCCCTGGCGGGGAGGACCCAGGCGGCAAAGAGTAGACACTTGCAAATCTTGCGTTAAACGCATCTGCAAGTGCTTCTCCACGAAGAACAGTAACCCCAGGCGTTCCATCTGGTCGCTGATCATAAGCCCAGTTCAGATGGCAGAGATTGTCCTGCGGACGCAAAGCTTTCCACGCTGCTGACACAGAACTAACAGATACAACCGCCACACATACCCTAGCACCATAAGCAACTTTCTCTGTCCTAATAATAAACGCAGATTCAACAATTATGGCACGGTAGACTAGCCACAGTACAGTCGATGGGCTACGCTTCCACATTCTGTATGCCTGCCGGCAATCCTTGATGGCACGAGTACACGCACTCGTCCACCAGATGGGCCTAGCCCTAGTAGCACTTTGGCCATTTCGCCTAGACCTTGGCGTGGACACATATTGGGAACACCATAACTGAAAGGCATCATTACTAACACGTGGGCGTCTACCACTTCCCACCGGCGCAACATACACAGTACCAACAGGACGAAGAACAACAAGGAAGTGATCACTTCCCCCTGATCCTCTGAGGTTTTCACTCGAAACGCACCTGAAACCTCTGAGGAGCAGAGAAAGAAGTCAAGAATGGACTCCTGCATGCGCCCCGCTCGCCACCGAACAAATGTGGGAGCTACTCCACAAAGAACAGTAAGTCCTAAATTATAAATCGCTCGCACTAGTTGCACACCCTGCTGATCACATCTTGATGAACCCCATTGATAATGGTGAGCATTAGTCATCTGCAAAAATGCAAGGCGACGAAAACTGCTGCAACCACTGTTGCCAAACAACCCCTGTGACAGCACGCATGACATGCACAACCACCACAGTCACCCACTCCTCACCTAACCAAACTTTTACACAACAGGCATCGATTCCTCCTACTTGCTGACAAGTACATATCAAATACGGCACTCTCCACTTAATAAAAATACGAACACTGGAACGCACGCTAGACATAATGCAATCAACACTGGAAATAGAGTCAAAATCAGATTTGGTAATTTTAGCTTCTTGCACACCCAAAATATCAACCGACTGCAACAAACGTTCAAGTTCACCTTTTTTCCACTAATCTCGCGTGCATTTCAGGTTCCTATCGAAAAGTGGCTGTGGAATGTTGCAACTTACAGTTGTGAACTCACTGCACCTCCTTCATCACTACTCAGACTCTGAGTACTATGCATGGCAATTTGTTCATGTACTGCACTATTTTCAACTGCCTCACTATTCTCAATTGCTATACCTGAACTTACACTTAGACCTATACTTATACTGTCTGCTACTGTACTCTGCAGCTAATCATGCATTTCAGCTACACTAGACACAATATCATTGGAGCCCGATCTCAACTCCCTATTATCATCAACATTCACAATTAATTGCTCACTCATTGACTGCTCGCATTTACTGCTGTCAACAACCACATCATCAACACCACAAGAATAAATTGCACCTGCTGCCACTTTCTGCGCACCTTCTTGCACAACAACTGATGAATCACTAGCACTAGCACAAGCATTCGTAGAATTTTCATATGCACTTGCAACTTTACATTTATCACTTTTCACCTTTCCTTTGTCAACTACCGCCAATCGTTTTGGTTTCTTCTTAACGCGCTGTCGCTTTTTTGGTGGCATAACAGAGCATCTGTCCACCGATTCCTCAGAACCACAACCAACTGGCGGGATTTCACTCGAGTCCACTGACATGCTGGCTCACGCAGCACCAACACTGCTCACTTGTGACGTGAGCTGCTTCTGCAGTGGCAACTCGCCCAAATCAATTGAACCTACACTCGTGCACACATCAACATTTGCGTTCTGGGCACTCTCACCACTTGCACGCTCACTACTTACACTTTGTACTTGCACATTTCCACTTCCACTCGGAAGCTGCACTCCTGAGACATGTGCTGCAGTTACTCTCATACCATTAGCATCACACTTGGCCGCGGCACCACACTCATTGGCTCTAGCAACAGCGATAACACGAAGGTGGGCACAAAGGTCGCGCGGGTCGCGGTAACAGCCGCAAATTGTGCACTCAATACTCTGACACACACGACGAAAATAGCCGCGCATTTGACAGCACAGGCAACGCGGCGCGCCACCTGAAACCGCGACCAATGCTGGAATTCCTCGCATGCGAAGAATGTCGGGGACATCATCAAGCGTGACATGTTCATGCAACCGAAATTTTATGACACGCACGCCTGAAATGCAAACATCCTTGTCATCCCTCGATACCTTTTCAAACTCGTGATGAAGCAAGACCCCAAATCGCCAAAAAGCATTGCTCTCATCTTCCACAGTCACTTCATATGGAAGCCAATAAACCTTAGCCTCCAAACTGTTATCATACATGTCCCAAACAGCAACTGAAGCACCATGATGCGCAATTGACGCAGCAAGTAACTTCCTTTTTGCTGCCGGACTCTTCACCACCACTTGAAAAGCATTCCCAGTTCTCAAAGGGCACACAGCTTCAACTTCCCCTGGTCCAACCACTGCCGCAGCAGCATAAAAATTTGGAGAGAAAAATACGGTACACCCGCACGATGGCACAAAAACACTACTGATTTCATCATCCGTATGTTACTGAGACTTCCTTCATAAACATTCTTTAGGTATAGAAGTTCTCTTGCCCACGCCACATCATTTTTCAATTTTTAATTTTAATTTTCCTCGGCGCTTTCGCCGAATACACTGAGCCAACACTATTTGCATTGCTACTTACGTCATTGTTCAGTATCACATTGTTGCCAGTCCCATTGTTACCGGCACAAACGTGTTCATCTGGAACATTCATCCTTTCATCAAATGCTTCAACACCAAACAGTCGTAATTCATCAGGTTCAATACCACGGTTTTTAACTTCTACACATATCTCCTTATACACTGCACAAGGTATTACCCCAAACGTAATGTCTAGTTCGCTAATTCGTCCATTTTCAACGAACTCCGATAAAAGTTCATGCACATCTGACGCCATGACACCCAACAGTCGTTGCATCGTTGACAATGTTAGTTTCCCGGCACCCAACCATCGTTGACCTTGTTCGAGTGAGCTATAATCCGATATTGTGCGCCTCGACTATTGTTACCCTATTGTTACACATTGCAGCATTGTAACATTTTGACATTGTTAGCCGCTCCGCCTCCACCTCCTCCTCCTGTCCAATCTTCTATATACAGGGTGGTCCAAAAGTCGGGCTTACCTGAATATATCCTAAATGGTGTCAAATATCCTGAAAACAAGTTTATAGTAATAATGAGTAAACAGCGGGGATTCAGATGAGTGTAAAGACGATGACCTTGAAGACCTCCATCAAGGTCATCGCGTTGCTAACTTCTAAAGGAAGCACCGTAGACCAACAGTGCAAATTTGAAAGTTGCAGGTAATCATTAAAAACTGGTAACCCAAGAAACAGAATGGAAATCCATGTAGAAACGCCAGAGTTATGTGCAAAATACCCTTTTTGCACATAAACTTCACTGCAAGAGCTACTTGTCAAGCAGTGAAGCAAATGGAAAGGTTAGAAGGCAGTGACCAGCTAGCATCTCCGGTCTGTTGTACACAGTTATCCCAACGCTGTTTATTTCAAGTTTGTTTGTTGTTTTACGGGTATTAGCCAGTTTTGTGTATTTCATTGCGTGAAATTTGAACAATGTTTCTGTCACCATTTTATTGTTCAGAACCAACGGGTGTGGTATGTGGTCAGACATGTTATTAGTGGG
>JAHWFP010215791.1:19280-36616 GCA_023313725.1 Lithobius niger
TAGTAGGTGGCAAAATGGCGATAGAATTATGGATCATATTAATTTGTTTTTTATTTTTAGCCAGTATGTTTCGACATTTTCTTGTATGTTTATTTTTGATTTTGAGTTTATCAATTTGTGAACAAAATTCATTATTAAAGGAGTTACTGAGGTCCGTGGTTTTTACATGTGTGAAGGCGTTTTTGAGGTGTTCGTCGATATTTTGTTTTTGTTTTTTTCCCATTAAATGATTAAGTTTATCCCAGATTTTGGAACTATCAAATTGGTTTCCGGAAATAAAGTTTTTATAAAACACATTTTTTGCTAAGAGGATATTGCGAGTCACAGATTGCTTGCAAATTTTGTATTCAAGAATTATTTCTGGTGATGGATTAGAAGTTTTAGTAATTTTAGTCCAGAGCTTGTTTTTATAGTTAATTTCTTGAAGAAGGGCTTGATTCATCCATTCATTTTTGAAAAGTTTGTTCGTAGAGTGAAGCTGTTTTAATGATGTGTTTTTTTTGTATATTCCCTGAACGATATTTTCAATTTCATTGTACATGTCATTTGAGTTGGTGTATTTGTCCAGGATGCTCCAGTCAAAATTTTCAAGCTGTTTAATAATGTTATAATTGTTTAATTTTTTGATAAACTTATGATTATCATGGTGCATTTCTTTAACAGGGTCAAGATGTTTAATCTCAAGACAAGTAAAGTAATGGTCGGCGATCTTTTGTTTAATGACAAAGCCATTACAGCAAGTCTTATTTAGTTTAGTGTAAATCACATCAAGGCATGATTTAGTGATAGTATTCATTTTCACTTCAACAATAATAACAATAATAACAATATTAATAATAATAATAATGACAAAACAAATAAAAAAAAAGGAAATGCAACATTGAATACATAACCAGTGCGCATACATGATGATTGTGTATGGTGTACTAAATTGATTTAAATTAAATCCTGGCAGCCAGAGCTTTCATTTACCAAACATGCACATAATTAATGTGGAAATCGTTTCACATTCCAATAATATATAGTTGCCATCACCACCAATCAGGACTGCTCTATTGATGACGTCCTATCAAAAAAACGCTCAAGGGTGTGCACTGTATACCCGTCGTTTTCGGTTTCAGCACTGTTACATAGAAACCGTCAAAATGTATTGTAGGCTATATGCCGAAGTTTTAAGTTGGTATGAGTTGGCCCCAGAATAATTCTAGTTACAACCTAAACTCTGTCATTTTCCCGTTAGGCCATAAAGGTTATTTAAACTATCGAAGACAGTATAAAGACAAGACAGAGAGACTAAAGCGAATGTGTTACCGGATTTAGCGTCATCTGAAAATACCAGCTATTCTAATGATATCAACCTTTTTGCTCCCTCTTTTCTCTTTGAGTCTTACCAACATGATCTCGGTATTATGGCAGCCTTGGCCTCAACTACCGATCTTTGTTTCAAACCATGATAAGTGTGGCATGATGAACTTCGGATACATTCAACCTCTGCAATTCCTACCACATCCAACACAGCATCATCTCTCCCAAGACTCAACACCTTCATCTTGGAATTCTTGTTGGTAGTTTCATCTGCATGCTGATTTCATCACGAAAAAGGTTAACGAGAAAAGCCTAGTTTAGTTTTAATTCTACTCAACTTTTCATTATCCTTTTGTAAAACTTTTCTCCGGATTTTTCTAGAGTATAGTTCTCAGTCTCCAGACCTTGGTCCGACTCTTTCTTTTCCTACACTGATACCTGCCAGCGGCACTTATCGAAGCGTTGTGGAACTCTATACCATGCGCCATGGCTCTATGCCATCACGTCACCATGAGTTAGCCACTGACGAGTGAGAACGACATCTAATAGGCCATCCGAGTGGCTAGCCTAGTCACGTGATACGTGCATCACGGCAGAGAGCTTTGGAGCGTGGTAAAGGGGTAAACCGGGGTGTTATGTCCACGAGGGTGATATTGCCACTTTTGGAATTAATTTTTTTTTCAAAATAGGTCATATTTTAAGCCATATTTTTCTTCACATATTTTGTTAAAGTTTTTTATCATTAAAAAAATACATATTCATGATGTCTGAGGTAAACTTAGATGAGATAAAAATTCAAAATAGCTAGACTCGCTGAAACAACCTTTCCAATATGGCGTGAGGTTTTGTTGACAACAGTAACTGCTGGATGAAATTTATACGAAATTGCTGTGGAGCATTTAGTTAGTTGTGGAGTAAACATACATAGTGTTTTTACATTAAAAAATTGTAGGGGCAGTTTGCAGAGGTGTTTTAAAGTTCTGGCCATATCACCCCACTAAAAACGCATCGTATGGGATGATATGGCCACATGCTAAATCGACTTTTCTTGGAGGTTCTACGACTTAATGTTTCTACCTTTTCTCACCACTACACATCAAAACTCATCATTTCTCAATAATCCCATCTTAAAGCTTTCTTGCATCAGTCTATTTTAGTAAGGGTTAGTCGATGTTAGTTGAGGTTAGGCGATGCTAGTTTTGAGGTTAGGTTTGGATGGTCTATGTTAGGATGGTCTAGATTAGGATGGTCTAGGGCAGGTTAGTCTGTGGTTGGCTAGGATAAGTTAGGAGGGCCATAAAGTATTTTTTAGACCATATTCAAATAGCCTCATGTTAATAATATTGGGTAGTGTATTCCTAAAGTTCTAATTAGGCTTAATTGCATTTCTAACTGGCTAATAAAGCAATGTCAGGAATGCATCGTCACGTTTTGTTGCATTTTGTACATATTTGGCCATTTCACCCCGACACGGGATAATACAGTCACTCTCCCACAAAATGAAGTTATTAAAGTAACTTCACTGGAGACCTTATCTCTCCCCCCCCCCCCAATTCATTAGTAGTGTCATGTACCCTTTAGTTTACATTTTACTCATGTGGCCATATCACCTCAGTTCTGGGGGTGATATGGCCATTACAACTTAACCCTACATAAATATCTCCAGAGGCCAAGATTTCAAAGAAGATTCAAAGAAGATTTCTAAGAAAGGATTTCTGGATTTTTGAAGAAATGCATAAATTTATCTGAAACTTTTTTGATTCACTCAACACAGACGAAGGTACACTAAGTACGGTAAATCTCAAAAAAGTGGCTATATCAATCCGGTTTACCTACGTCACATATTATCGGAACCGCCTTGACCACTAACTGTCTTCGGCTGCAACTCGACAGAGTCGGGGACATTTCATCTTAACTTTCCAAATTAAAAAAAATCTAATTGACATGAAAATTATTGATTTTTTTCTGTTTTGTTGCTAACAATTACAAATCCTTAGGCTTCGTTGCTACCAATTACAATTCCTTAGGCTTCGTGGTAACATGACAGAAATGCCAAAATGCCACCGTCAAAATGCCACCCGACAAAATACCACTCTCCACCTACAAAATACCAAAAAAAAAAGTTATACAATTTTTTTACTAATTTAAAATTATAAGCGCTCTATTTATGTTGCACGAAAGACCTCATGTCGTCACCTTATTCTTTCATGACGTCACCTTGTTAGAGTCTACCTTGACAATTTATTTGCATATCCTGGATTTGCGGCTGGTATCACTAATCTATGTACGACAAGGATGGCAGGATCAGCTACAATTTTTCCAGAATAATTCTGAACAATAAAGGGGGACAAAACATGGACAGTAGTATGTACTACATGAAAAAGAAAGGGAGAATTATATTCGTTGAGTATGCTCTAGTCGAGGTTCATCGAATTGCAAGGGATCTATTCTGACAAAAGAAAAAGCAAGAAGATATCTGTTAAAAGGTTAAAGGTGCATTCCTTCTGGTTGGATTTTCTGTATGGCTCAGTTTTGCAACATTACTTCAGAGCGTTTAAATGTTGCAGAGGCATTCATTTTTCTACTTGCTTCCTCATGCGAAATGGTTTTGCTACATTCACTCTACCCTATACATAAATACTGCAAAAGTTATTTCACACAGTATGCTCGAATATAGTCAGAAAGTCCTTTTAACTTAAATTAATGGGCTTAATACGCCTTTTCTATATCACAGCCCACTAAGCTCACTTGTAATTGAATACACAAGATCCGGAGCAGATTGTTTTAGATAATGAGTTTTAAATTATTTAAATTATTTCCCCTATATTTTAACCCTACCCCACACTCCCACCAACAAAATAAGGTCGACTCCCTCCCCGTCCCCCCCTCCGCAAAAAAATGCTAAGAAAAGCAAGCCAAAGACAACAAAAGCGACTAAACACTCTACGCACTGAATTTGCAGAAGGGTCAAAGACATTACCACTTTCCTACAAAGTGTAGACAGGGCAATTTGTTTTTAAGTGTGGGGATTTGATTGTGACTTATTAAAAACAAGTAAAATAATTGTTGAAGTGGCATTTTATCGGGTGGTATTTTGACGGTAGCATTTTGACTTGGTGGCATTTTGCCGAGTGGCATCTGTCGTGGATTCGGCTTTCGTAGCAAATTCCAAGCTAAACATTAGTCATCAGTAGTAGGAAAGTAGGGGATTCTCCCAAGATGAAGGACACCAAGATGGCCGCCCCCATGCAAACTAGAAGTGCACCATCTTGGAGAAGACCATAATTTTGGAAGGTTACATCTGGCCCGCCATTTTGAATGACGTCACTTCCGGTCAGCCATTTTGAGGTGTCCCAAATTGCAGTCGGCCATCTTGGGGTGTTCAATATTGAAGTCCGCCATTTGAGGTGTCCCAAATTGAAGTCGGCCATTTTGGGGTTTTTTGAATCTTTGCTCGCGGTACTTTTCAACCCCCCCCCCCCCCGTAACTCAGGAACGGTTGGTCCTAGAACAAAACCGTTCGAGATTTGGCTTCCCCTGGCCGTCCCCTATGCGTGGACCTTCTCGGAACTCAGGTACTATCATTTTGGGAAGTTGGCACACCCCAATAACTCGGGAACTGTTGGTCCTTGAGCGAAACTGCTTGGGATTTAGCCTTCTCTGACTGCACCCTACGCATGGGCCTCCTTGAAAGTCGGGTGCCGTCGTTTTTGGAAAGTTGGCCCACCCCCATGTTTTGACTCGACTGGGTGTAACTCGAGACCCAATGGTCCTAGAGCGAAACGGTTCGAAATTTGGCTCTACCCAGCTCTATGCCCGCACTACGTACTGGGTGGCTACCACCGAGTTCATTTTGTAAATAACTGGCCATAACTCGGGAATCCGATCTCCCCTTCGGTCGGGGTACCGCGAAGTTCATTTCTTTTCGAACTACTGGCTTCTCCCTCGTATCATCGGGGTACTGAGCCCCTCTGACACATCAAGGCTGCAGTTATCAGAGGGGTGTGATGGGATGGGATGGGTTGGGATTAGGCCAGAGTCACGACTGCTTGCCCACCTTGGTTGGACCTGCCGGAAACCGAAGTACTCCAATGGTATAGTCGTTCGTGTAGGAAATGTGGGTTAAAACCTAATGTCTACAACCGAAATAGGGCCCCGTACGATCCCTAGGAAGTGGTGTTGAATTCTATAGGTTTGATAGTCAAGGGGCTCGGGTTTGCTTGGGTTCGAGGGACACAGCACATCCCTCACCAACCTCACCCCCTGGTCGAGCCGTATCGGGGTTACCGCTTTGGGACGGTACCTGCATTGATCGGGAAAATCATACCAGTATCGTTTCTCATACTTCTTCTTCAGGTTGCTCATAATCTCCAAATTCATTGATAGCTCCATATCCGCAGTGTCCACAATCACCCCAGATAATATCTCCTCCGGGCTTATATCCTCACGAACAACACCCATCACCTTCTCCCGCTTAATGCACTTCCCAGTAACCGGGTCGAGCCGAATCAGGGTGACGGGAGTAGCCTCTTCGGGATGGTACCTGTGTGGTTTTGGGAAATCTAACCGGTATTGAGTCTCTGACTGCATCTTCAAGTTATGGGTTAGATGCTAAGTCCTGTATAAGCAGCTTTTGCTTTATATATATGAAAAGTTTTTCAATCGAACCTGCGCATCTCGAGGAAGAGCGGACCCACGGCCATAACTCGGGAAGCGTGAGTCTTGGAGCGAAATGGGTCGGGATTCGCATCCCCGAGTGCGTCCCATGCCACCACTGAGTTCAATTTGAGATTAACCGGGTGTAACTCTGTAGCTGCTAGGCCTCACGCAAAATGGCTTGGGATTTGGCTTCCCTGAGTGTACCCTACAACACCACCGAGTTCATTTACCAATTTACCGGTTGTAATTCTTTGTTGGTCCCCCCGTATTATCGGGTACCAAGCTGCTCCACCACCTCGAACAAATTAGTATACCCTTTATTAAAATAATACAGTACGCTCAAGCAATATTGCCCGCACAATATCTCGTCAGCTACTTGTATCCTCTTCGGGTTCCAGACGATTTTCCTATTTCCGAGGTAACTGTAGAGTTCTGCAGGTGGGTTTAAGCCGAATGAATCGAAGCACAAGGCGCACAAACCTCCCTTTAGGTAATACGCTATCCAGCGAGTTCCATCCTCGTCTCTCAAGTCCTGCAAGTTCAGTATATCGCATTCGGACGCTCTGGGAAGCGTGGGGAGCAGGTGTTTCGAATAATCTCCTCTGAATGTGCGGATCCCCCTACGTTTTAGCGTATCTGACGAGGTCCAAGTTCGTTAGGCCCTGTTCATGGGAACCCCCGGCTTCAGATAAAATCTGCGACCATACCGTGGGACTTTTTTTCTTCTCAGTCCACCACCCGTTTTCGAAGCGACTAGTGCTTCCATCTTGGCATTGTGACCCTTTATTTCTTTGAGCTGTCTCGAGTTAGCCTTGTAGTCATTGACGGCCTTCGTGATTCCAGCCGCTCTACCTCCTAATGCTCCGAGGGTAGCGAGGATTGGGAGGAGGAGGGGAAGAGAGCCGCCTTTCCAGACTTGCGTACACGAGAATTTCAGATTCAATCCCAGACCCGTAGCTCGACCCTTTCGAATTCTCAACTGCTGTGATTTGGTGCCCGGTAGAGATACGTTGGTCTTCTTCAACTGACAGTTGGACAGACGAACACTCGGTGTTTTTCCGGCCTTGATTTGTTGAAGCATACTCTGCTTCTGGGAAACTGAAGGGGGGTTGGGAAATACATAATTAATGCACTTTTCATTTATATTTTTTTCCCCACCTCACGTCACGACTTCGACTTTGCTCCTGTCCAACTTGAGGGTCATAAGCCGGTCGCTTATAACCAAGGCGTAGCATCTAGTGCTGGTTGGTATTTGAGCTCCGAATTTAAACTTGAAAGTCACATCGATCACGCTTGATTTAAGCCTCTCGTTCTGTTTTGAGCAGTCAATGCAGATCAGCGGAAAGATCTTACCAAAAGTCGAAACATCGAAAGCGGGTCCCGTTACCGGCTCGCCGTAATACTGCATCCTAAAGTTGAATAAGTCTTGATACATGTTCGAGATGTTTCCGCTGGCAAAATCCGCATTCACGTCGAGAAACAGATATCACTCCGAGTTCAGTTACATGTGCATCCGTTAGACTGCAGTGATCAAAGACGGCTAGATTTTCTTCTGATCCGTTTCCCTCGCAGTCTGGAATCTGATTATTACGTATCTCAGCTTCTCGATAGAAGTCGTCGTGATCAATCTCTAAGTACAGCTAGTTGTGGTGAGCAAATCAAGCATATATGTGTACCAGAGTTTGAAAGCCGTGGGTACGGTGATTCTGACATCCACTAACCCATACAACCTATTTTTCTGCACGTCTGAAGGGGTTACGTGGGGAAGGTGCCATGACACTTGCTCTAGAACGATCTTTCCTGGGGCTACTCCGGTGTCTCGGAAGAAGGCATTCGTGTCCGCAGCCCACATTAGAAATCAACGTTTTCTATACCCCGTAAATAGCTTTTGTATAATCTTCGAAAAATTCCAAGAGATGGGAAAGTGGGATGGTATAAGCAAAAGATCCTTTCGTGGTGTGGGCTCTTAGAAGGGCGTCTCTCTTGTGTTTGAAGATGACGTTCGTTCCATCATCGGCCGTACTGGCGCTGGCTCCGTCCAGGAACCATCCCCTATTCGCGACATGGGCTTGGTCTTGCGGGCCGTAGGAGACAATTCCCTTAATGGTGCTAGCAAATCCTGGGTGATTGATCTCGTCCACGGTCTTGGCCCCTATCTGGTACTAGATGTTCGAAAACAGGTAGGCTATCGCGTAGTTTACGATAGCTATCTTGTCGGTGGCCGCGTAAGCCGACCCATCTATCGCTTTTACCAGGACACCATTCACGTACAGGTAACTCTGGTGGGGATGGGTGAAGAGATCCTGCTTCTGAACCACTATTCTAAGTTCCGAGTTCACGCTGTTCAAGTTCGTCAAGTGTAGTCGTGTAATTATACTCTACCAAGGACTCGTCCAGGGTAAAAGGCTCCTGGACATTTAGGTATCCTTCTACGGTCTCCATTTCGCATTTGATATGAGACTCTCAAGATAGGCCGCCTTCGATGGAGTCAGGACTTGTCGACGTTTAGGTCGGGATTCGGTGGGCGGCGGAGGTTGTTGTTTGGCGGATGGTTTGTTGAGTTTGAAGTCCAACATTTAATGGATACTAATTATACTCTTTTATTCGCGAAAAAAATTTGACCTACCGCTTCCTTAAGTGCAGTATCACGGTCATGGTCTTGCCCCTCAAATTAAGCGGACGATCGTCCTGGTCGGTTAGCCACATTCTGATCGAGTGAATGGCGTTGCTGATTACGGGTAAATAGGTCAAGTTGTGAGGGGATTGCACTATTTTGTACCCCGATGCGCAGTTTGGAAAGAACGAGTTCAGTGTCGGTCGCCTCGACCCGTTCACGTAAGAATTGCCTACCAGATCGCAGTGTACCAAGATGGAATTGACATCGAGGACGTTGGCCGTGTTCTGGGCGATGCTGATACCATGTAGGTACACTTCGGGCTCGAATCCGAATAACTTCCCTACGCTTGTCAAGTTGACAGTGGAGAAATCTACCTTGTATTGTTTGACCGTGATATGCAGCTCGCATTTCAAGGTATTGGGGTTGGTAATGATACGAATGTACGAGGCGTCATTCGGTACATCCGAATGCCGACGCTTTTCAGTTCACCGTAGACTTATTTTTCTATCGTTTCTAATTCGTAGGAACCTTCTGGGATGACGAGTTTCGTCCACTCCATGCCGTTGTTGTGGCTGTACCTAAACGTGTCCAACCTGAAAGCTTTCACGTTCAGAATGGAATTGTACATTTCGAAGTTGACCATGTCAATCTCCCTTCCCTCCGCATTGTCCGTGAGCAGTAGAGGCGTCGTAAACTTGGTGGTGAAATCCGTGGTGTTCGAGGAAAAAAACTATGGACGAGGAAGGCATCGTTCACCACACATCGCACGAAACGAAAGTGTCTCGAATGGTCTTAGGCATTCAAAAGTGCTCTTTAGCCCTTTATTGGTTATTTTTTTGCTCGTTTTTCTAACATTTCCGAAACTCTTCGATCAACTTTCCGTGCTCGGCATCCGATAAAAGACCGTTAGCTTTCAACTCTGTGTATATATGCACTATTTCCTGGTATAGCGAGGTGTTCCCAGGATCTCTCGAAGCCTGATCAGTTTGTCTTTTGTACAGTCATTCGGGTCTTTGTTAAAACCGGTGTCCTTCCCCTCGTCGAATCAGTTGTTGTTGTTGCCACTTAACAGGCTTAACATGCATTGTGTACCCTTCCCCTTGTCGAATCAGTTGCTAGAGTCCCTTCTTCCTGCCAAATACCGGTTTAATGAAGGTCGCGTATTTGTAACCAGCACTCTATTTCAGTCTCTTAGACTCGGGATCGTGGTCTATGTAGACTGCACTGCTTCTCCTGAGAATATCGTGATAATCCAATAGACTTGGTTGATCTGTATTGACGGGTGTTCAGTGGTAGTTGATGTTATGGCTTGGCATGTAAAAATGACGCTGGTTATTTGGTTCCATTGGGTTTTTATTGCGGTGGAAGTTGCAATTTTATGCTCGCCCGACTTACACACGGAATAACCCTTGCGGTTTTACATTTGCGGTTGGCTGGACTTAAGGATTAGGGAAAAGTATTGGTAAATACATTGACTTACGTATGTTGCAGAATAATTTTGGTATAATAGATCGAAATATTTGGTGGTCCAAAAGGCGTATAAATTAAGGCTGCACTCCTACGTGTTGCAGTTTGGAGGAATTGGAATGGAATGATTATACTACTAATGGTAACCATGCATGACAAACAAAGCATGACACCATGACTACAATGCACGTCATGGCATGCATGCGCACATTGGCCTATAATAATACAGTCTGGACTTGACTCGAACTTCTTGGGAGCTCCTCTGTAAGGACATCCGCCACAGGCCCAGGAACAGTCCACCACTCCATACCGGCGCCGAGCTGGGGCCGATGACCTTAGTCTTCAATCAATGGCGTCTGCCTGGTCTACCCACCAACGTCCGGCGCATCAGCACAGGATGGTGGCAGCTCGAACGCCAGCAACGGCTGCCGATACAGATCGTCGGTCGGTTTACTAGGGTACTTGAGCACGATCAATTGCCACAACTCGTCGGTGCCCCTGTACTTTTTCCCTCCCACTACCACGTCGTCCCCTTTGAAATCCATCCGCGGAACCTATCTTGTACCGTTTAGTTTCCGGGTCATACCTAAAGTGGGGTCGGCGAGGATTTCTCTAGTAGCGAACATACTCAGGTACTCAGTAGCTAGCGGTCCTAGTTGCACGTTGTAGCGTAAAGAATTATTTTCTTCCAAGTATCTCATTCTAGCACTCGGATTCATGGCTTCGATTTGTTGAGCGAGGCGGACGTGAGTGCTCCCATAGAGCTAGATAATCGTCTCATTGCTCCAGCATTAAAAGCCAACTAGGATTACGAGTCTTCCGTATCTGCTCCATCTTCCTCTCTATTATAGCCGCCACCGGTCGCGGCTTACAAGGCCCTCTGAATGTTCCGAAGTTTTTTCCCGTGTTGTATGTGTTGTTTCTGTTGCCCGGTTTTGATAGCCAGCAGCTCTTTGATCTGGAGCTGTCCTTGAGCAGTCGCTTCTTTGCTATCTATCCCTTGGAGTTTGGTCTGCTCTCGGATGGGGTCCGCGATCGGTTTGAAAATCTTTGTCAGGTGCTCTGACACGGTGGCCCTTTCGAGTTTTGCGTCAAGGAATTTTTGCTTGAGACGTTGTTTTAAAGCCTCGAACTGTTTGGAGAACTGGTCTGGGTGTTGCTGAGTTGTCGTGGTTTTTTATTGAAGGAAAAAATCGTTCGTCCACGTGAACCCAAACAACCATGTCCTCGTCAAGTCAAACACTCGCGTTCTCGTCTACCCAACCCAAGTTCTCGTCAACGTCAATCTCCAAACCGGTTCAAACTAACCCGTGTCAACTCGGTACACACTCAATCCAATATGCATCTGTACCTCGCTTCTCTCAAGCTAGTCAGAATTCCAACATTCCCCGCAGGTCTGCTTAAACTCCTCGAAGCTCATGTCACACCCTACGTGGTTGTTGCAGACGTGCCTGAGATTGATGTCGTCTTGCCTGAAGAGAATCAGGACGTTCGCATTGTCTCGGGCCGGTATCCTGCTGTATATCTGGCACAGGTAAAAGACGTCGACGTTAGCGTGCCGACCGTAGGCAAAGTACCTCTCGATCCTGTCCTGTTTCTCGATCATGCAGTCATCGATGAGGAATACGGTCTTCTTGCTGGGGTCTAGAAGCTCCTCTTGTAGCGGTACCTCCTCGTTGTTTGAGCAGAACACCGCGACTTCGGGGAAGGTCTCGTCGAAGGCCCACCTCAACCGCTCGTACTTACTCTGAAACAGGGTCTTGGAGCACATGTAGAGTCCGTTGTATTCTAACCAGCCCTCGTTGCAGAGGAAGTTGAGAACGAGATTCGTCTTCCCGCACCCAGCCGGTCCGCAGACAATACACCGCAGCGAATCGGGGAATCAAAGCTTACTCCGAGGTGTAAGTTTCGCCGAGGTTGTCGTAATTGATGAGTTTCATTATTTAAGTGTTTTTTCAGTTTAATAAAGGACTGAAACATATTTTAAACATGTATTGCTTGAAGTGTAAACGAGACACTGACACCCTCAACTCCAACCTCGTTACGACTTCGAATAACCGGCTGTTGTTGAAAGGCAAATGCGCGGACTGCGGGACCAAGAAAGCCCAGTTCCAGAAGGGTTGGAAGCGGGTTAAGAAAAATTTGGGTCTGTTTAACAAGATCATCGATAAACTACCGGTAGAAGTTCACATCCCCGGGTACAGGTACTGCGGACTCGGTACAAAACTCGGCAAGAAACTGGCTACGGGAGATGTCGGTATAAACGCTCTACACAAAGCTTGTAAACAACACGACCTAGCCTATGCTGCCAGCTCTGGAAGGCCGACACCGTGCCAACGAAGACCTGGCTTCAATGGCCCGGAGTATACTGCTGTCGAACACCGGGCGGTTGGGTGAGAAGGCGGCCGCTGCGGGTGTTGCCGGTGTGATGAAGGTTAAGGTCAAGTTGGGGATGGGGCAACAATAAAAAAATAAATGAATGAAGCAGCAGAATGGATGTGTTAGTCAAAGAGCTGCACAAACTGGCTAGGCATCGATACCCGAGACGTAGAACGAAGGCCCTCAGCATCGATGACTTGTGGCAAATCGATCTCGTGGAAATTATCTCGTACTCCGACGTTAAAGAGGGATACAAGTACCTTCTCACGCAGATAGACGCGTATAGTAAGTTCGCCCGGGCAGAACCAGTCAAATCCAAGACTATCCAACCACCTTCGATAAGATGCTGGTCTCGTCCAGGCCCAGACACCTGCAGTCGTACGAGAGGAAGGAATTCTTCAACTCCCGATTCGCAGCCCTGAACAAGCGGTACGTTATCAACCACTACCGCTCCTTTTTCGAGACCAAGGCTAGCGTGGTCGGACGCTTTAACTGGACACTGAAGACAGCTATGTGGCGTGAGTTCACGCGCAGGGGCAGCTACCAGTGGCTCGACCTGATTGCGCATCTTTTACGCAAGTACAACGGATCCGTCCACAGGACGTTCGGTGCTACACCGAAAGACACGGTTGCAGGTAATACCGTTCCACCGGACGTTCGAGTGTGGAATCGTTCGGCGGGTAAACTTAAGTTTAAAGTCGGGGACGAGGTGAGAATATCCCGCGTTAAAGGTACGTTCGATAAGGGTTACCTGCAGAACTGGACGAACGAGGTATACACGGTGGACAAAGTGCGGAACACGAGTCCCGTTACTTACACCTTAAAGGATTATGGTGGGGAGGGTATCGAGGGCGGATTCTACGAGCAGGAGTTACAAAAGACGTGGGTGCCGGACCTGTTTCTGGTGGAGAAAGTGTTAAAGACGCGGAGACGGGGGGAAAGACCAGATACCTGGTTAAGTGGCGGGGTATGACGATAAGTTCGAACAGTTGGGTCGAAAACCTAGACGTGCTGGGATGAGTCAGAACCAGAAATTATGTACTACATCAACCGTGATGTAATGCATGCTGGAACGTTCTAGAACATTCTATTCGATCACGTGATTTCCGGTTGTGGTGCAATTTCCGGTTGATCCAGTATAAAAGCTAAGACCTTTTCCCGTATGCTTTCTTTCTTTCTTTGGATTTCGTCGAGAGAACATCGCCGTGTTGCCTCTCGCTTTCCAATTTGATTTACATCGAGAGAATATCGCCGCCGTGTTTGTAAGCTCATTCAATCCATTCTTAAAACATGTAGAATTTTTTTTTCCATATATATAAGAGCTTAGAAAGAAATTTCGTTTTCGAATTATTGTTCTTAGATTCAAAAATGAAACCCAAAACTACCTTCATCTGCTTATTTTGTGCCACCGTGTTTCCGTCCCAGGTGCAGTTGATGGACCACTTTCCTGGATGTCTTCAACAGGGAGACCCGACAGTCGATTTCTGTTGCACCCCTGTGCCATTCTATCTGCAAGGAGATGGGATGCGAGTACTTTACCGTGGGACTGCCAACCAGCGAAGACGCCTTTGACGGTAGCTTCAGGTGCTATGAGAAGGACTTCGCGCGCGACGGCTATGCCTTTCTCCTCCGCGATCCCGTACGCCTCATGTCCTGCGCCAAACCCGCCATAGCCAGACTGTTATTCGCCTGCCTGACCAGCCTAGTTCCATCTCTGTTTGACGACGAGGTTTTCCAGGGCCGGGCAAACCCTCAATGCTGGGTTCTGCAGCCTTTACGCCAACGCTCCCTCCAGTCACGACGTCCCTTGGTTGGTCGAACAAGCCTACAAAAAAATCCATCACGCCATCGATGCCTTTGTGGAGAAGGGCAGTGGCTGGGTCGTCGATGCCATATTGGAACTCCGGATCAAAGTGGGGAAGTATGACCCCTTCCGCGCGTCCTCCTACGTCCCCCTCCCAGTACAGCTAAGGAAGAAGCGTCAGTTCGTCGTGAACGTGGAGAACAGGACGGACAACTGCTGCTTCTTGTACTCCGTGTTGGAAGCGATTCATCGCAGCTCCATAGTGGAACCTTCGCACTACAATCAGTGGATGGATATTGTCGACCGCTCGATGCTTCGGTACCCAGTGAAGCTCAGTCAGATCGACGAGTTCGAAGCCAAGAACAGCAGTCTCGCCATCAATGTGATTACCAACACGACCGAATTCGGACATCACTCCTGTGATGTCCTTGGCGGGGACACACCTTAGCCCAGCGTGGGCACCAATGGTAATAAACACACGGACTACCAGAGTGTAGGCTACAGCTGATAAGAAAGCGAACTTCCTGTTTACTTCCCTTTATATACAATTATAACAGGAAGTCATGTGATGCAACTTAATACAATATATAATTATGGAATAGCCTAGTAGTAGTTAAAGGGGTATCTTGGTAGGGTTAACATATTGACATGAAGTTGGTGGCTGCCATTGTATAGCACACAAGTGACGACTCCACACTGCAGCGAGTGAAAAAAAAAACAGAAAAAAAAATAATCTAAGCCCAGCTGGAAATAAAATCATGATTACGAAGGCAAGATGTATTTTTTAGTGCACTACCTATTTTTAAAGAAAGATACATAATTTTTCGCTTTCGAGGAAAAACTAAACACTATTTTTGAAAGCTGTTTTACAAAAATAAAGAACTGAAGATGTACATGATTAAGCAAAAAAATAAACATTAATAAACTGACTGAAAACTTGCCAGTTTTAAATTTCTGTTTTGATTTCTGGAGCAATTTTACAATAAATTCAATTAAAATTTTCAGCGTTGTTGTTTTAATTTTCGTAGCCTTTTTTGGTTAATTTTCTTTTTGCAGCAACCATTTCTGCAGCAGAAACGCTACAGCGTTGCTATGGACAAACATCTGGCATTGAGAATTCGGTGCCAAAGATGTTGCTTTGGATTAGGCTTCACCGGAGTGGGAATTGCGGCTCCAAGCAATTTTTTGTTCCGATGTCAGAAGTGTTTAGGTACATGAAACGACAAAAAGATACAAAAAAGATAAAATCGTGAAATTAATTTTTCACACGAACAACAAAATACACTTACATTTTTACCTAATTTTAAAGGTGGACATTTTTAAAATTAACAGAGCCAATTCTCTGCACGAATAACTTGGGGACAAAACGTTTTAGCGTTACTCGCTACAGTTTAAAAAGAACTATCATTTAATTCATATATAACGGATTACAACAAAAAAAAACGAAGAAGTTGTAGCCAAATGGTAATTTTGCAAAAAAAACTACAAATTGAGCTTGTCTGGAGCTCTACGCAGTCTCTTTGAACGATGAGCATTTTGAAGCTGCGCTGCAATATCAACCTGTGTTGGTGATAGCACAACTTTGCGTTTATTGGGATTCGGTTTCTCTTTTTTGTTAGCATGACCTGGCTTCGGTGGTGATTGCTTAGTGGATGGTGACGTAATAATCGATGGAGATTGTGACCTTTCTGGCTTAGAATTTCCTTCAAGAGGGGCGCTGGTAGAAGCCAAAGGTGATTGGTTATTTACGTTAGCAGACTCATCCACTTCGTGTGTGTGTGGTAATTTCGCTGGAGATTTCCTGCCACCTGGTGACTTGCGATGTAAATTCGCAGGTGATTTTTCAAGCTGTTGGATTGGTGAAATTTTTCCCTCAGTAACAGAAATTGACTTTCTGGATTGGCCGAGAGATCGACGCTCAGGAACTACGTCAGCGAAACTTAGCTTTTCACGTTGTTTGCCGCCAAAAGATATGCGTTTGAAATTTGAGTGTTGTTCCTCATAGAGCGTCTGCCGTCAAATTAAGTTTACCGGGAATGTGTTCGAATTCATAATCGTAAGCATTAAGTATCACTGCCCAACGCTGAACCCTGGCGGCTGCCATCTGCGGTATTCCCTTTTTAGGGCCAAAAATCCAAACTAAAGCCTTCTGATCAGACTGCAGTATGAATCGCTGACCATAAACGTATTCATGAAACCGTTTCACTCCCCAAGCCACGCTGAGAGCTTCCCGGTCAAAATGTTAGTAGGCCCTTTCCGCTTGAGTGAGTTTACGTGAAGCGAAAGCTATCGGCCGTGATTCACCGCTTTTCATGACATGCATCAGGCACGCGCCGACCCCGTAGGGTGAGCCGTCACAAACGAGCTTGAGCTTTAATTTCGGATCGTAATGAACCAGAACTTTTGATTTAAGAAATAATTCTTTTACTTTACTCACGGCTCGGTCGCATTCTGCCCCCCAAACCCACTTCACACTCGGGCTTAACAAACGTGTTACTGGTGACAGAATATGAGTGAGATTCGGTAGGTATTTTGAGTAATGGTTTACAAAACCCAGAAAGCTCTGTAGCTCTTGAATACATGTTGGGTTAGGAGCGTTTGTGACTGCTTAGATAACCTCAGGGAGTGTATGCAGGCCTTCTGCATTTATCATGTGGCCTAAATATTTTAATTCGGCCGTGACAGTTTGCACTTCTCGATCCTAAGTTTGGCTCCTGCATCTTGTAAAGCATTTAACAGTTTATTTAACGATTCGTCATGCTCACCCCCCTTCCCGCTCACCAGGATGTCATCATAAAACGGGAGACATTTGGGGATTTTACTGGTGACTTGAGTCATTACCCTCTGGAAAATTCCAGGACTGGACGCCAGGCCCAGGGGTACGCGAAGCCATCTAAACAAACCCAGGGGTGTATTTATTGTCAAAGCTTCTTGTGACTCTTTGTCGAGTTCAATTTGCAGAAATGCATCCTTAAGATCGATAAGGGAAAAAGTGTCACTGCCTGCTAATTCACTGAATAATTCTGCGGCCGTGGGAACTGGATAGTGGTCGACTTCGAGTTGAGGGTTCACGGTGGTTTTATAATCACCAATCACTCGGATTTG
>JAHWFP010215792.1:1874-13294 GCA_023313725.1 Lithobius niger
CCCCCCCCCCCCCCACCCCCAAAAAAAAAACGAAGCGATTGACTCTCTTTCATTACGCCGGCAAGCCAAGATGACTGCCGCCCTATCTGGTATCGTCTTACTAGTCATCACAAAATTATGTCTTAATGAGCTGGCCAGCAGAACTAACAGTTCGTTTCCTTAGTTCATATGAACCATAACCAGCAACATGAAAAAGAAGAGAAAACAACGAAATTATTGTTTGTGTTGAACAGTGATGAACAACTTTGAGCCGGTAGGTACTCGTTTCTGTCGAAACGCTACATGTGGATGGTCAGCTAATTAAACCGTGCACTGGCGGAGTGCCTATAGTAAGAAAAAGCTAGTGTGATTTGCAATTCATGTATTAGTTCTTTGATTTGAAGAATTTAAAGAAATGCAAGGCCAAGCGAAAATTAACATTTACTCCTCCGGCGCCCGGGCCCCCCCCACAACACACAAAAAAAGATAAAAATACCAAAAAAAAATGCTCTTTGTATAATTCATGATAAATGGTAATAATATAGCTTACAAGAAATAGCTGGCACCGACACCGTACCGATAATTTCTGAATTCACATGACATAGGGGGCCCCAGATTTTTTGCAGTAGGGGCCCCTAGATGTTTTCTTGCAGGGGGTCCCAGATTTCACAGCTACGGTACTGCTCACGTGCGAAACTATTATTTGAGTAGTGAAAATGATGAACTGCTCCAGTTATTGCAGCTGGTCGCTTGCTGCGTTTTGGGGACGTCGTGTTGGGTAAAGGTATGTGGCACGTATTTGCAAGTAAGTTATGCAGGGGGCGAGGGGTAATCGCCTAGCTGGAAAATCGCATAATTGGAAGAACGTATACCGTATAACAGTATAACGGAAAGTCGTCTAACACGAAATTCGTATAATGCAAAATCGTCTGACAGGAAATTCGTATAGCGGAAAGTCGTCTAATGTCCCTGCCTCGCTAGCCGTGGTATACATATAACATCAGAAACAGCAGTTATATTATTCTCCAGTTAGACGTTCATCCATTATACGATTATCCATTATACGATATTCCGTTTAGATGATTTTCCGAATTTTTTATTTATGCAGATTTTCGACAATTATCCCATTAGACGGTTTTCAAGTGAGACACTCGTCCGATGCCCCTTATGCAGCTTTATGCCAAGGGCGTTGTATCCAAACAGTTTTGTTTTCATTGTCAGAAGACCGTACTAGCTTGACGTCACGCGTGTGCGTGCGAGCATAATAAAATACGTGCGTATGAATTTAATATCAAACATAAATATTTTTTATTAATCTCGTTGGTCTAGGGTTATGATTCTCGCTTTGGTTGCGAGAGGTACTGGGTTCGAATCCCGGACGGGCCTATTGTTTTGCCCTTTTTTTTTTTTTTTTTTTGCTAACTCTTGTTTTGCCTTGCTAGACACCCAGAATTATTCTTCCGTTAGTTGACTGCGTGAAGTTAAGGAAAGTCTTTCCTTAACATTAATTTGAAAAAAGTAGTTTTTACGGGGATACATTCTAACTGATCAAAACAAACAAACAAAATTTCAATTTAAGAGAACAGAATATTTTTAATTTTCCAGCGTAGCTTTATTTGTTGTTGTTGTAGCTCACAATAAACGCATCTAAACAAAAAACGACACAAAATTTACACCTTTTTTTTTTACGATCAATAGTTGCTGTTAGAACTAAACACACACAAATTCCTTTAACGACTGACAATAAAAACTGGGGATATAATTGAGTTCTAAAGTCACAGTTACTCGCGAGACGTGCTATAAATACATTCGTATAAATACATGAGTTCGTTTATTTTCAAGAGTCATACGGCATAAACCTATTTTGATTTCTGCCCAGTTCTCAACGGATAAGTGCGTTGCTGCACCATATATGATTTCTGCTCAGTGCTCCACAGTTAAGTGCTTTACTGCTCCACGTGTCTGATTTCTGCCCAGTGCGCCAAGTTAAATGCTTTGCTGCTCCACGCACGTCGAAACAAAAAAGTCTGCATTAAAGACTGGCTATGAGAAAAGACAACAACCCCAACTGGGACTCGAACCCAGTATGCGGTCTTTTCGACAGGAGGAGGGGCAATCGAGGGAGTTGGTATCAAGAACTCAACAATGGATGTAATAAATCCAGAAATACACTTTACCACCACAGCAGAACATTTCAGACAAACTTTAGAGCCCAAGCGTTTGCAATACCAACCACCTGGTTAGGTCAGAACTGGGCGTCGCTTTGGATAAAAAGTGGGGCATCCAGATCGAACGCACGACGAAGATCAGTGGTACAGCAGACTTTCTCCGAGTTTCGAATGTTTGCTAACAGACGATTGTGATAAGATGTAGTCGCTTTTCCGTTTTTAAGGAAATTATTTTGGACTGAAGAAGGCGATCGGACTCGCCGAAAACTTACAGTAAGTGTATTTTGGATTTTATTACATAAATCTGCATAAACTACCTGTTAGAAGATATTACAGTTTTCACAAAAGAGAATGACAACTTAACTACTGAATGAAGCTGTACATCTTTTTTTGATATTTCCATGCATAAGGAACGAGCGACTTAAATTTCAGAGAACACAGTCATATAACCATCAAATTAATACGAAAACCCCCTCCTCACCGTCTACGCAAGGCCAATCGAGACAAGCCCAGACTGAAGCATGAGCGCAAGCACAGGAGTCACACGAATGAGGATGGAAAACCGTACCATCCAAAATCGCAAGATTAGCGTGTTCGATTCGGTTAACCGTGATGAGTCATACCCACAGTGTCCCGAACAAGCATAGAGGATGAGCACAAAAATCCCACACCAGGACTTCCTTATTTATTGCTCGCGTTATTTCTAGTGTGGAGGCCAAGAACCAAGTAGTTTTCCCTTCTTGTATTTGTCCTTTAAGTTTACACTAAGAAAGTTATATAGGTTTTTAGCTCAGCTGGAACCTGGCTCTGCTCTGGTAGCTGAGTAGAGTGACTGGTGAAATATGCAGGAAGTCTTGAGTTCCTTGCTCAGCCGGCTCAGTTATTTTTCTTTAGATGGGTGAATCTGTGTTCTCAAAAGGCCGGCCTGTCGGGTCGTTTTATTTCGTTTTTTTTTTTTTTTTCTGTTTGACAATCGATAAATTAGCGGTTCAGCAATAATATCCTCAACATTTTGTAACGACGGAGCTAACAATGAACATTTGCAACATTGTTAGAAGGAAAGGACCACTTTTACATAATCAAATAAAAGAAAATGACGTGTTCGGTCACTTGCATTCCGAAGCGATACCAAAGATGTAAGAATTGCTGTCGTGGTGCAAACAGGAGTAAGCTCGTCAATTCGTGAGTTAGCCTACATTATAACAAAATAAGCCTTTTTTCTTCCATTTTGTTGTGGCTCTGTGTGAAGTGCTCTGAATACTGCATTATGGATAGTGAAACGAGGTGAGAAATTGCGCCTTCTAGTGATGATTTTTCAATGTTTCTGAAACGAAATTAAGAAAAACAATAATTTTTCGAGTTTTTCAGCTTGAAACGGTTTTGTTTGTAGTTCTAGTTATTATCTGGCAAAAACTGAAACTTTTTTGAGTTCCGTCAAACTATCATTGACCGCCGTAAATCCATTTGGTGAAACTTATTTCCCCGAAATTAACAGACAGCAGAACTTTAAGGATAGGACAGAAAAAAAAACCCTTTGCGTTGACGTGCTCTTTACCCACACAATTCTTTCTGTTGCATTGAGCGACAACAGTAACAATGACTTCTTTGAAATGTTATAGGGCAGTGGCACGACGTAGTATTATTGCATAGTATAACTCTATGCTGGAGCCTTAATGGGTTAGCTGCAAGGGGCACTGCAGAGAGAAACAGAAGGGCGTCAAGAGTGATTTCTTAGACCTAAAACGCGCGATTTTTGTTGTTGGAGAAAACAACGTTATTTGAAGCCTAAGAAATCCGCTCTTCCGTTGTTTTTTTCCTCCATTTGTATGTAGTGCACCTTGTAGTTATGCCCTCCAAAACCCACACTGGTGCCAATCTGGTGCCGATATGGCTCTATAGGGCAGTGACACGACGTAGTATAATTGTATATAACTCTATGGTGGAGCCTGTAACTGGGTTAGCTGCAAGGTGCACTGGTGGGAAAAAGAAGAGCGTATTACTGAAGCCAATGCTATTAGACTGGATTTCTTAGGCCTAAAACGCACGATTTTTGTCGAGTTGTGGGCAGTAATTGCTGACATTTTTAAGCAAGTAGAATCTTTATTTTCCGATTACAACCTCGTAGCATAAGGGATTGGAAAAAACAACGGTTTTTTAAAGCTACGAAATCCACTCTCAAAGCACTGGCTTGACTAGAAGTGCCGTTGTTTAACCCACCATTTCAATCTAGTGCCCCTTGGAGGTATTTCTCTTGTAGCAATATGACGTCACTTGACGCCGCTCTATTAACACCTTTTGGTTTAGACGTACCATAAATTCGAAAATTGACTTTCTAATCTCTGGACGTACGCCCCAAAAACGGACTTTTTTCATTGTATGTACTGTACATAAAATAGATCGGTGATGCGATTCTATCTCGAATCCCGTTGGCTCGTAGCCGCCACCAAGCGACTCGAGCTAGTGCGTCTTGCACCACTGTGTTCTATTCGTCCATTGTCGTGTACGACCGAATATAGAACCGCGTTCCTTTCTAAGCTGCTGCGCCATGCGGACATACAAAACTGTTCAGATCTCACCGTCAGCACGGACACGACAGCTATAGGACGTGGGAGACTGCATGAAACTGTCGTTACGGCAACTGTGACCATTGTTTGACAGTGTTTTTGGGCTGGGGGGGGGGGCCCGCAGGAACTAAAAATTATCTGTTATCCCTTCAGGAAAGATTTCTAGCTACGGCTCTGTCCCAGTGCACGCTAATTTTGACTGCCTAATAAATATTATGCGATGCAAAAAGTTCGGTAATCGGGTAACATGATAACCGGGATATCCAAGCCAAAACCGTTATCAGCAAGACGGCAAACAGTTTGCTATAAGCGCAGCAGGAGTCATTTTCTTCCCATGAATCACTCTTCCTTTGTTTTCTTGTACAATGTGGAAAATTTACTAAAAAGACAACAACTTAATTTAGCTCCGTTTTGACGTCATTGACCGCAAAGTAATTGTCAAAACTTTTTTTTTTGGAGGGGGGGGGGGGGGCTTTATTAGCGAATCCTGACCGGGGGGGGGGGGGGTTGTTGCTCGTGGAATATGACGCGATTTTTACGTAATTGTATTTGACGTAGTATGCAAACATGACACGATTGCGTCAAAGTTCCGCATTTTCAAGTTCGCGAGTGACGAACAATAATTGCCCCAGGCATTACTGTATTTAGACCATGGGCTGCCTGGAACGCCTCAGGTTCGGTAGGCCCCTCCAATGAAAAAAAAAACACGTTTGGAGGGGTGTCAAAAAGGCTAGCTGGGGGATCATGGGGAGTGTTATTTTATCCCGAAGCGGGTTTCTGGAACTCCGGAAGCCAAATCCCTTTGCAGTACATCGCAGCCATATCTGGCTTCTGGAGTCTACTTTTATCACCTGCTATCAAAAGAATACTTTATCATTATGACATGTTTGTAAAAAATGCTTTAATCTTTTATGATTACCCTGCTTCTAATAAAATAATGAAATGATCTTTTAAGTCCTATGCTCTTGCGACTGGAGGAGAGGGGGGCGGGGAGGAAGGGCGGGGTAATTTCCCCTTTTGTTCCTATATACCCTATAAATGTTGTTCTGGCCCCACAGCTGCTTGTTGTTCGACACTCGTGGACCTTGAAAATGACATAAATTTGACGTAATCATTCGCTATGTCACGTGCAGAAAAGACCAACGATTTCGTAAAATTAACACCATTTTTCTACACCATCCCCCTCCTCCGTCCCACATACCTCCCCAACGACGCCGTTGCTGCAGGTTACCAAATCAGGAATACATAAAGAATGTAAGATGCACCAAAGGTCCTTTTTTTACGTTGGTAATTTATTCATGGTCTGTGCAACTTTCCAACATGGACCGATACTGTATAGAGGTAGGAAAGAATAGGTTGAACTGGAGCGCATTGCTCAGAAGTATATATGGTGACGACATTGTGGCAATCTAAAAGCTATCTGCCCGTATGTGCTTGTACAAGTAGCCTTGCTTTTAATTAATTTTTAAACACCTTAAACATGCCATGGTTTTAGACCGCTAGAAATTAACTAAATGGTTCTCAAGAGGGGTACGACATAAAAATGACGCGGGCGCGCGGTGTTTTTTTTTTTTTTTTTTTTTTTTTTTTTACATTTCATTCGCAGTTTTTTAGATACGGACAATGGCTTTTAGTTTTTACCAAAGAAAGCAATCCAGTAGCTTACATTTTGTTGTGGATTTGGATTACAATAAATGTTTGAATGCCATGTTTAGCCACGTTTACAGTGTAAATGTCGCACATTGGATCGATGGCATTAGATGCTCCAAACTTTTGATTTGCGGCTACCCGCCTCTTTAACGGTCGTTAGATTCGTTTCGAGGCGGTCGTGTGAGAATGGAGCAATGGGTTGATTGATTCTGGTCATCGGCTCCAGGATGTGTGTTTGGTGTGAACGCGTTGATGCGTGATCAGACATATTATATATATATTACGATGAATGGCATAAAAAAAACATTTCATGCGCTCCTGAGAACCACTTAATTAACTTTTAGAGACTAATACCCAGGTAAGGATCATAATCGTAAAATACTAGCAGGACTCTTTCCTAAACTCATCGAACAACTCAGCGCTGTAGCCATCCATCACAGCGTTTCACAGTTTTTACTAAACGAGCGATTAATTTTATGAAACCTCAGCGTGACTTCATCGATGGAGTATCGGACTCAATCGACTCTTAGCGGAGGTTTTTTCCGAAGAATCCGCCGGCGGTGGAGCTGCAGTCCTTCGCTAGGGTTGTTAGTGCAGACGTTGCTAACAGAGCTTCCCCAACAAAAGTTAAGAAAAGGTAACAAGCCAACACACTATAATGGTTGGTATTTAACTGAAAGCTGCTGAGCAACCCCCTTGATCGAACATCGATCATGCATGTAGTGAAGCAGAGTCCGTTCCTACAATACATCACTTTGGATTGAAGCGGCGTAATCGGGTCGAATCGGTGGCTGATCTCTCCGATTAGTTTAAATTTACATACTTATTTTACACTTATTTTTACATTGGCCCTCCTTATTTTACATACTTATATAAATAGGCCGCCAAAAATTAATTAAATGGCTTTCTGGAGTGGTGCTGAAAAAAAATTGACGCGAGCGGGCAGTGTTTTTATTTTACGTTTTATTCGTGATTTTTTCAGCTGCTGGCAATGGTTTTTTTTTTTTAAACAAATGAAACGAAATGAGTAGCTTATACTTTGTTATGGAGTGCAATATCTAAATTTTAATGCCAGGATCAGCGTGCAACAGTATTGCATTTTGATGAAAGTCATTCTTTAGATCTAAGTTTTTAATTGTGGGATGCCTCGGCACGACACTTATATTAGTTTCGAGGCGATGATATGAATGGAGTAGAGAGCTGACGTGGTCATCGGCTCCAGGAAATGTCTGGTGAAAGTGCTGATGCGTGATCGGAATTTTTTTTAGACAATGTCATAAAAAAAAAAACGTTTCAGTGTTAGGGCTCGTTTACACAAGGACAGTTTTCTCGCTCACTAGCTTTTACTTGATCAATACTAAATCTGATGGCTGCTTCTCGCCTTTACCGGAGTATGCGGCTTTCGAGTTGCCTATGCGTATTAGTAATCATGGCACCGACGCAAACGCAAATCTTCCCTCGTGCCTCATGACACGGCGTACGCTGCTTGCAACATTTAAGCGTCGATTTATGACAAGAAAACAATTTTTCCTGCAGTACAAGACGACGGAATGTTTTTTGTATGCCGGCATTCGATGGCTTGTCTTAGATTCACTAGCCACGAAATGGGCGCCATGTTGGATTTTGAATTCTCGCTGCGAGAAGCTATTTATTCCACCGACGTTTGATCATTGCTAGAAGCTGTAACTTTGAGGGAAAATAGCAAATTTTGGAAATAGCGTGAAATGGCAACAACCTTGTAGCAATGTTTAAAATTACTGTAGCACTTTGTTCTTTATCCTTGTTGTTATTTATAATACATACAATTTGTTATCTATTACCGCATTCATTTAGTAGCAATGGGAAACTAATCGTAAATAAATAACAGTTGACTAGCAAATAGCTTTCGACGAGCGAGAAGGCCTTTTTGCGTGAACACGCCCTTAAGAAAAAACCCATGTGTGCAATCCCGAGAACCACTTAAGTAATTTTTAGCGGCTTTACATACTTATTTTATGTACTTACGAACCACTGAGCGAGCTCGTGTTGTTGCAACCATGAGTTTTACTGCTTTGATCGCCTGGCCGAAACTGCATCAGAATTATCAGATATGTAAGTATCGTACTTCCAATCTGTTCGGTACAAACAAAGGCTCATAAGTAGGTCAGGTAATTATTGGGTGCACAGGCTGAAAACATACAAAACACGACTTGACTTACTATTGTGCAAATCTGCCTGGTTATTGTAAATAATCCACACACAGCATGTATTTTAATGGGGCAGTTGCTGAGTTTGTTGAGAAGCATGGTTATCTGAAAAATAAAAATGTAAAGTATGGATATCCGTGAGAAATAGGCGGTTAACCGACGATAATTGATCGTTTGCTAGAAGCGGGGCAATCCAGTGTCAAGGGGGCTGGGAAACAGCACGAACACGTAGCGTGAATTATTTCCTTAACCCCCGAGACATTGGACTGCCTCGTTTCAGCAAATGAGCTATTATCGCCGGTCAACCGCCTATTTCTCACGGATATGTGTTTTAATGGTAAGGTGTGACGTCAAGCTAACTTATCGACTAATTTCAGTTTTTAAAAAATTTCTATTTCTAAATTTTGTAACGAATTAAAGAATTGTTACATACGACTGATATAAATTCCTAAACGGAAAGTTCCGGTTTAGAAACTTCCTGTCTAGGAAAGTAACAGCTAAGGGAAGACGTCCTTTTTTTTTCTGTTCCAGTTTCCGTACTTCGTGTTTAATGTAAGGCCGTATTTTTTCAACTTTAATAGTTTAAGTAAGATTAGAGTATAACAGGCTTTATGGGCTTGATTCGTAGATGTTTACTTGTAATGTATTTCAAATTGTCAGTAGCCTAGATTTTGTACCGTCGGGACAAAAGATTTTCAGGTTAGGGTTAGCTTGTTCAGTCGACGTAGTAGGCTATGCGACATGTTTTTTTTTTTTTTCGTGTTGGTACAAAAAATGTCTCCACTCGCAAATGTGCCTGTTTAGCCTGGCTTTGCGACGGGATGTGCTGGTTGAATTTGTATTGTGTAGTTATGAAAAGTGGGTCTTTTCATAATAATAATAATAATAATAATAGCAATTTCACCCGCTAATGGGTGTGGTAACGGAAGGGATTGCCCACTTACACCGTCCCAATGATCATCGTTTTAGTAAGTGCGTCGTAAAAATTTTACAAGGTCAATTTCACGGATAGCTCGTTTAAAGGATGACACTGTCATCAAAGAGATGACCGTATTAGGTAATGAATTCCAGCAGTCAACAACCCTATTAGCAAAGAAGAACTTCCTACAATCGGTCCTGGAAGATTGCTTTTGCAATTTCAGATGGTGCCCACGAGTATGGGTGGTTAGAGATAATGAAAAAAAATGGTAGAAAAATCGGAAGTTGGTCTTTAACAATTTGAAAGGTGAGTGCAAGGTCATATCTGAGTCTGCGCAATTCGAGTTGCTCCAGTCCCGTTCTACAAAGCCTATCACCAGCCGATAACGAACGCAGCTCATGTATGGAACGAGTGAAAGTACGCTGCACTAAGTCGATGTCCTTCAAAAGGTGCGGTGACAAAACGGGGCTGGCATACTCCAATAGTGGTGTCACGTAGACTTTAAATGCCCACACTTTTGTATTGGTGTTAGTTTTTCCAAAGCACCTGTTATTACGTAAACGTCGGAAGGCATCTGAAGTAATTTTCGAGAAATGCCCTGAGAACTTAAGATTGGAATTAAACAGGACACCCAACTCATTAAGAGGGAGTGCAACCCCTTTGGTTATCGCAATTCTGACTACTAGATGGCGTTAGCGTCTACAACGTATTTCAGTTACGATCTTATTTCCACTTTTTCTCAGTTATTTTCCAACGGAATAGCGTCAATCTTGTTTCTAATGAAAGAGAATTGTCTTGTCTAGAGAGGTGTGGAGCCAAAATTATCTAAAATATATTTTTGCACTTTGGAGCAATATTTTAAGGTTGGCTGATTGAAAGATAAATAAAATCTGTAAACGTGATTGCCATCCAATATCTAGGAATTAAATCCTTTTCCTCATTAAAAAAGTGTTACTAATTTAAAATTAAACAACAAAATACCATAATATGCAGGTGTTGTTTGAAAAAATCATACCTACTCTAATCGGATTCGAACGCAGAACGGGTGTTAAATGTGACGAGGCATGTTGACAAAGAAGGGCTGGATAGCAGTTCCAACGCTCGCCATATCCGTGCGTTCGGAAATCTGAGCAAAATGACGTGTCACACGCGGTCGACGTAAAACTGTCCTTAGTATTGCAGTTACACGTCGTTGTGCTTCCAAATATTGACTTAGAATGCGCTCCATTGCTCCAATACTGCACCCAAACTAAAATACATCAACAAATTATACATCGACAAAAATATATGTCTAGCATTTGTAACACAGGTAGTCTAGTGTAATCGGATTAGAACGAAAAAGTGAGTATGAGGCAGGATGTTCTACAAATCACAAAATGGGAGAGTAGTAGTCCCATATATCAATTACACAATTCCCGCGGCTCTTTTTGCGTGAGTGGTTTTCGCGATCCTTTTTAGACGATATGGTTTTACTTGTCCTTTTTTCATCGCCCTTATAATTCCGTTCTCATTTTTCCTGCGATATTTTGCTCTGTAGTTCATTCTCCCTGGTTTCAGGGACAACTCAATATTTCCGAAAGGGGGGAGGGGGGGGGTCAAATGTGTGATCGGATTTCGGCAAAACGGGAATTCCCGTTTCGCCGACTCCTTTTTTGGAAAATATTTATTTTCAAATCAAATTACGTGCCTCGCTCATCAGAAACTGCAGTTAATTACAAAGTCCTTCCAGTTAGGAAATGCTTCTTTAACTTAAGCAATATTACATTTTTATAGAGTATTTTGATTCTGCGAAATGAGTTTCGGCGAAACGGGAATTCCCTTTTCGCCGAATTTTAATCAGGGCTGAAATTTCGGTGAAATGGAAAGACATGGTATGGCCCACAACGTTTCGATGCCCCGCTCTCCGATGCAAGGCCCCATTTCCCCTTCCCCACATTCAAGTGAAAAAAGCAGC